>BCLH01003450.1:0-28810 GCA_001602315.1 Zoysia pacifica
TGTTGTTATGCCGGTGGTTCTTGAAGTTGAGAAGGGATTTGTCATCATTTACTTATACAATTCGAGGCAAATAATTTAACGTGTAATTTACCTGTTGCACTGCATTATGGTAAAGTGACATGGTGTTATTCTGAGTTTGACCCATGCTCTTGCTAATCCTAATTAATAAACACATATGTGAATGCAAACTGACGTTGAATATAGAGTTTATAGGTATGGTGTCCTACAAGTTATGGAATTGTTTGTATTCTGATTCAAAGGGATCTCTTTGTGAAAATAACAACCACTGGTTTAGTTCCACAAGCAAAACATATCTTATTTATTTATACTACTCTTTCTAATGTTGAAACTGACATATGGCTGCACCTCTAAAGCCTACAAATAGAAAGTATATAGCTGTCAGCCAGTGAGAATAATGACTCCCACCTATATTTTGATGCATTATCTTTTCTAGGTTGGTTTTATTAGTTTTCTATTCTTTCAAAGACCTAAAGTAGTCAGATCCTTCTCGACCCTAAGCAAGCGCGAATTACGTGCACTAGGCTGCCCCTTTTTTCTATTCTTTCAGTGGTTCTTCATCTATTTCTGAAAATAGTTTTACTTTCTGTTCGCTTCATTTCCCTAACATTTTGGCTAATATCTGGTAAAACGAACCTTTTGGTGTTATCAGGCTATCAATTTTTCAAATTCAAATGTTATCAATTATTCCACCTCGAGGTTTCTGCGTGATTGCTGAGAACTGTGAATGACAATGACATCAAGAAGCAACCCAGGGCGGCCGGGGCCTACAATAATGTTTTAGTAATCAGCTCCCGTCCCTTGTGTCTTACTACCTGGTCACACTATTCGAAGATGAAAATAAAAGCATTTGTGGCGTTATCATTTGGATGACCTCTCTCATGCGAGAACAGATTATCATTCAGATGTTACAAAATTATTCCCATCGCCATCATGAGTATGCACGAAGACATTTTAGGTCTGGAAGAATTGCAACCGGGGAAATTTTTTTTGCTGTTTGTGTCGGTGTGCATGGATAAAGATAGAAAGCGTAAAGAGTGTTCCTTGTAAGATAGCAACTGCTTGTTTGGAGACCAGGATTGTGAGATAACCTCCTAATCTCCTATGTTCCCTTTTCTAGCAATTACTTGGAAACTGATTTGTTTTTCATACCTTGCCCATCTATTAACAACATTTTTTTATTAGGTATGCAAAATCCAGTTAAAATAGTCTTTGTAATATCCTTACCAAATTACCAAGTAAATAGAAACTGGGATTTTCGTATGATTGAGCTGCAGATTCTTGAATTTTCTTTATTACCAATAGATTTTTTTTTGGAAGACCTGGAATCACTCGAGTGTTCCGGCATATATTATAAGAAGAAGTTGCCTCATATTAAAAGAAACGAGGCCAAACCGTACATTATTCTAAAAGGAAAAGGACTAACCACAACTACCTAGCTAAAGCACCACCTGCAAGAAGGACTCGCCGGGCACTTAACGACAATGACTGACCACAATTACCAATAGATTGCTGCTGTATTAAAATCATTCGTCTATATCCACTTGTTTGAACATGATAATTTATAGAATTTTCTGAATAAGTATAATAAAATAAAACAACATACTAATAGAAAGAGTATTTTGCAATGTTTCTTCAAAAGAGTGCAAATTTATATTGCAACTCCATGTATAACTGAAATGTTAGGCCACACAGATACTTTCGAATAAAGGCATTTATTTTCTGGAATACGACTATCCAGAGTGCTGCTTCATTTTGCTAGATCACATATACACACATAGAGTAGCTGTTGTCAAGACGAGCAACATGGAAATGTGTTCCAAGAACTAGGAACCCAAGAACAGGAGATCGCGGGCTACGTCGCTTGAGTTTGAAGGGTTTGACGTTGACCCAAAGAAACCTCTGACATTTTGGGTTTCATGCATGCTCGCATGCAATCCCAGGCCATGGATGCAGACAAGCGGCGTTCCAAATCGAGATGGTGTTTGCTCTCCCAAAGCAGGGGGATTAATGATGTTGCCGGAATTGGGGCGACAAGGGAATGGAACAAAGTTTCTGGTGAGTATATTTGACCACGCGCACCGGCGAAACCTTTGTATTCCAGCGATTGGAGGAGGCACGAGATCTCACCTTGTGCAGAATTTTCGCATCATTTTCTATGATCAGCTAAGAATTTGCATAGAAGGTACGCATCAGTTTAAAGATCATATTTTAGTAATAAAGAAAACGGAAAAATGCTCTTCTAAAGAAACAAATGCATCAGCACTAAAGAAAAAAAAATCTCTCTGAAAATGGAAATAATGAAGGGACATGTATGTTCTCGCTAGAACACTCCATCTTGCAGGCTAATCGTCTAGGACACGTTCAACTATTCCGCATACCTATACAACACGCTGCATTCAAATGTTTGCAATATTTAACAAGGTAATCTTATGGACTATGGAAAGAAAGAGCAGCATAAACAATTGCGCCAAGTGGAACTGTGGAAGAACGACCAGCCAGAAACAGCATGCGATTAGTATTAAGCAAGCTGCTGACTGCTGCAGAAAGTTGCACCAGGTTTCCACCGTGGCAACTCTTCTGCAATTAAATTTGGTCTATCGAAACTGTGCTTGGGATAAGAAGCTTCTCTTTCCTCAACACTTTGCAGTGCCACACACGCTGGTTAATAAACAAAGGGGAAAATGTTACACTGCTAAGGCCATCACTATCGCTGTGTGTAAAAGATAGATTCTGGAGAGAAATCAGTTACAGTAGGAGACAAACCTCTCTCTCTCTCTCTCTAGTCTGACTCACACGGTGACAGGCATCTACACAAGGTTAGGCTTCTGTCAAATTCAGTAAAATAAAAAAATGACATTTTACGGCCACAAATTATCTTTCAGAACCCCAAAGCATAAAGCTGAAAAATAAACTCCTATAACTACATCAGTAGGGATTTTCAGATCTCGATACTGAAGGAACATATCTTGAAGTTCATGGAGCTAGAAGTACTACTCATACTTGAGAAGAGTTTCACACTCTGCTGAATGCCAACAAACTACCGTGCATTGAAGTATGATTTGAATTTCTTTTGTTTTTATGGGTAGGCTAAAACTGAAGAATGAATTCAAGAGAGCACTTTCGGAGGGAAAGAAGGCATAACATTGTTGTACTATTGTTTAAGGATTGTTTTGAATGCCGTGCTTGAGTATTATAAGTGTGAACCGAAAAGGATTGACACGTTTGATTAGTCGCCTGATGCTGCTGATCTTGTCTACGTTGTAACATTAATCATTCAATAAATAAACCGTGACAGAAAATATAACAGTTGTTAAACGCCGAAGGAGATTCTTGATACTTGTGGGCCTCATCTGGTCTTCCCACCTTTCGTATATATACACATGGTGTGTACTAGATTTGCAAGTGCCGTGGTATACAACTCTTCTGATTGTCTTCATCTCACAAGCTTCATCCCTAAAGCCATTCACTAGATCCTGCATACAAGTAGTAGTGTAGTACTAGAGCAAACTTTGTTAGTTTGTAACCAGCATCGATCAGGATTCAAGCTTTTCTTCATCCCTTTGGAAGATATGGAGGCGACAAATGGTATCAGCATGGACAAGTCAGATGAGATCCTCATGCCCGGTTTCCGGTTCCACCCGACAGACGAAGAACTCGTTAGTTTCTACCTCAAGAGAAAGATTCAGCAAAAGCCTATCTCCATTGAGCTCATCAGGCAGCTGGACATCTACAAGTATGATCCATGGGATCTCCCAAGTAAGCTTCCACCAAATTCAAAACTTTTTCAGCTCTTGTCACACTGAGTGGGCTGGATTTTGAAGTGAACTATGAACTGCTGCATCTGAAGATTATATCTAACTTCTTTGTTCTTGTCTATCGACAGAGCTTGCGAGCACCGGTGAGAAAGAGTGGTACTTCTACTGCCCAAGGGACCGGAAATATCGCAACAGCGTAAGACCAAATAGAGTCACAGCAGCTGGGTTCTGGAAGGCCACAGGGACGGACCGGCCAATATACTCCGAAGGCACCAAGTGCATAGGCCTGAAGAAGTCCCTTGTGTTCTACAAAGGGAGAGCAGCGAGAGGGATGAAAACTGACTGGATGATGCATGAATTCAGGCTCCCTTCATCCACCGACCCGACGCTTCCCAAACGACCGATCGACAAGAACATTCCACTCAACGTAAGGATTGTCAACTCATACTGTTCAGTTTAAAATCTAAATTCAAATACTATGACGAACTCTGAAAGAGTTTTATTTTTTCTGCGGTTCAAACAGGACTCCTGGACCATCTGTAGGATATTCAAGAAGACCAGTTCCATGGCACAGCGGGGGCTGCTGCACACTTGGGGACCCCCATTTCCTGGAGCAACCGAGGCCGAGATGTTCTCTGCGTTCCAGACAGTGCAAGCTTCAGAGCTTGCGTTGGAGAGCTCATCTTGCTCTCTGCAAGCGGTACCATCTGCACCTTCAAGCCAGTTCACCGGCAGGCATGCCTTGCAAGGTCAGCAGGGCAACCCACCGGTAGAGGGCTCTTCATGTAAACTCATAAACTTCAACTGCACCCCATCCCTGGAACCCCAGAATTGCCCAGTCATATTCCCATTTGAAATGCCAACATCGCAGAAGGGCGCGGCCTCGGTGCCGCTGGTTTTCGGTGAGCAGTCTGATCATCAGCTCAACGGATTTGTAGTTGATTCTTCTGCAAAGGTTAATGGAGGCACCGGCAGCAGGAGCCAAGACTCGTCCCCAACTAAGCCTGGCAATGGCGTCAGCATGACCAGCAGTGACTGGGAAGATGTGGGGATGATCAACTTCCCTTTTGATCTGGGTGCAGATTCTTCGGATTGGAAGTGCAACATGTCCTGGGACTCATTCCTCAGCCCAGCTGCTGTCCAGACTGAGCTGCCACACTAGGACAGTTGCATTGCACTGGACAAAACGAGTGAGTGGTTACATTTAATCTGTTATCGTAGGGTTCATGTATATATTATGCGTTTGAGTGGCCTCCATCTGTTAGCATTTCTGTTAGCAACAAAAGAAAACATATAATTTTTTGTTTAGTTTAGGTGAGTTGTACATACTGTGAGCAAGCTATATGCTAGTTAACAGCAAAGCTAACAGAAGGAAGGGCTACCTTGTAAAGTTGTGATGTCCATATATATTTTTGAGTACTTGGAATCTGACATTGCACTTTCAGTTTGCATGAGAAGCTGTATGTATTTTTTTCTTACAACACAAAGGTTGGGTTATCTTGGGGTTTTTATACCGCCTTTTTTCTGCGCCTCCTTTTTTTCTTTTTCTCTTCAGCTTAAGCCTTTTGTTTGTTTTAACTTCTCAACTAGCTTTTTCAGATAGAAAAGCTGAAACAAACGAGATTCTAAAAAACTGAAAATCAAGCTTTTGATAAAATTAATTAAAAGCTGATAAACACATTTTGACATGCTTTTTTAACTTTTGCTATGCTAAAAAGCTAAAAAGATATTAAAAAACCAACATTTAAATTTCATCTGTCACCTTTTTACCTAGTCACCAGTCAACTTTTTTAAAAACACAAAAGCAAAAGATCAAACATACAGCCCCCCCCCCCCTAAAACTACCTTATCTTTCTTTCTACCATTCGATGCAAAATTGCTAGGCTTTGCCACCTCGTGGAACTAAAATGATCCGATCTGTTTGTGCTAATCAAACTTGAGGGCCTAATACATTCTAAATTGCGGCCTGCAGTTTTTTCGTCGTATTACCAAATTATGACGAGCAATCAGCAGTGCTTTGAACCATCTGTGAATCTAAATACGAGATTTTGTACAAAACTGCACCGATATATGCCAAACCAAGGCTACCTGCCAATTATGTGGACTAATAACTGATGACCACATGCACGATCAAGCATGACGATCATAGATGAAAAAAAAAAAGTTTAACAAGCAGTTGAATTCGGCTAGCTGATGCAAATACGATCTGAATTCATAACAAAGCAACTAGGGGATCTGATGCTCCAGTGCTGCAACAAAACGCGATGTCTTACATACTAAACATTTAAAAATGCACTAGATTTAACAACTCCCACCATCAAAATTATCTTTCGTTGTGTACACAACAGCAAAATGCTTCCATGTCAGGAGCTCTACTTCGAGGCTGTCTTGTCCTTGGTTTTCTGAATTTTAAGAACCTTCTTGACAATCTTCTGCTCTTCAACCAGGAAAGCACGGATGATCCTGCAAAGAATTAGATTGTCACAAGTAAGGTGGCTATCCTTTATTTTCACTTACAAATATATCCACTATCCAGCTAAATTTTGCTTACCTCTCCCTGACTGCAGTTCCCGATAGAACTCCACCATAAGCACGGTTTACAGTTCTGCGGTTCCTAGACAACCTGGACCTCTTGTACTCAGCAGGCCTCAGGTGTGGAATCTGAAAATATCATGAGACAAACATGAGATCAAGGTTGAAAGTTCATACTGAATAACAGACAAGCATGCAAGTTCATGGCTCTGTGATCCAGTTCACATATGGAAGCCCAAACTTCTCAATATGCTCAACATATAGCACTACGTGGATTTACACAGAAGGCTACACTCAGGCATAGAAAAGGATCAACATATAGCTCAGTCTAATTTGGCCCATCTGCTTAAACGCTAATCATTAACACTTAAAAAGAGTTGTGTGCATGACTTAGCTAGTGTGCAGTGACGATGTCTAAGTTGCCCCTTATAACTCAGCAGGGATTCAAAAATATCAGTTTCTTCCTGATTTCATAATAAAATAACCAAACATGACAGGTATTGAAATGAACTTCGTTTTAACGAAGGTACTCAATTTCAAAGACAAAAGCTGCCTATCATTATATGCTCATAGGCACTGAATCAAAACTACTGAGTAGGATTCAACGGAAAAAATTTGGGCACATTGATTTAGGTGAGACAATAACAACCAAAGCTAGCATAAAAAGGGCACATTGGTAACCACAATGTGCCATCCTGGGGACAACGTATCCCAACAATCAATGGCAATCACGAGACTAAATCAAATGTTCCTTCCGATGCAGGCATAACCCCTACCTATCACTCAGTCAGTAGGTTCAGTTCATAATTTGAAGCACAACTAAAAGATATCGACAAAAACAGGACATAGCCTCCATAAGTAACAGAAGGGCCCTCAATACAAACACAATGCGGCAGCAATTTTTGCAGGCCAAAATAAAATGCAGATAATTAGAACAATCAACATCTAGTCTAAGCGCTACTTCACCATTCCAGGACCCTGCCTCCGCACTGTTCATTCCAGGACCAATGTAGAACAGTAAACCAGAGCATATTGTTCAGCATAACTCACCCCCTGGATCTTCTTCCCAGTCACGGGGCACTTGGGTCCGCTCGCCCTCTTGTTGGTGTACTGGTAGACGAGCCTCCCACCTGCAAGAAACCGGCGCCAGGGGGGGAGAGCAAGGCATCAATAAACACCCCACAACAGATCAAGAACCTCCGTCTTAAATCCCCTCACAAAGCGAGTATGAACCAACGGGGCCGCACCTGGGGTCTTGACCACCCGGGTCTGGTTGGACTTGGTCGCGTAGCTGTGACGCTTCCGGTAGGTCAGGCGCTGCACCATCTCGCCGCCGCCGGTGAAAACCCTAGTGAGGTTGTGGGCAGGAAGGAAGGGAGGGGAAGCGGAAGGGTGCGCGGCGGCGGCGATAGGGGTATAAATGGTTGGCTCGGGTGGCCACTGGGAACGGATGGCTCGGATCGGATTAGCTTGATCCGGCGGTCGGATGGGCCTGGTCCGCTTCGCGACTGCTCAGCTGAGCTGGGCTGGGTCGTGTATGTTTGACGGCCCCTGGTGATCGGAATGGGCTTGTTAGGATGGGCTGTCGCCCAGTTGGTGAAACTTATTACCTGGGCCTTAGAGCTTCGTGGGCTGTGAATGTTCGTGGAGAAAGCCACCTCACCTCAAATTGCATGGAGGACGGACACAAGTCAAAGAATACCAGTACGAAGAGAGACAGGCTCCAGCAGCATTGCAGCAATGTGTAATTGTGATGCACTGCACCAAATTCTACTCGAGAGATGGCTACGGTTGACTTGCACACACGAGAGATCTGGGTTGTCGTCGCAAATCCAGAAGGTGAAAGACACGTCGATCAACCGCCGCCGCCGGCGGTCACAGCAAGAAGAGGCCACGCGGGGCGCCGCGCAGTAACTCCGCCGCGCGAGGCCTTGCCGGGCCAATGAATCACCGGCAGAAAACGCAGCGTTCGTTCACCGCCGCGCAACAGTGTAAAGAACCGTTGTTGGTTCGGCCGCCGGCTGGCTCCATCGCAGCGCGGCAATCTCTGCGTACGGCGGCGCCGCCCGGCCGCTAGGTCCTGCCGACCCGTTACAGTTGATGTGGATTCTTCAGAGGCGATCGAGAAGTTCGATCTAGAGGTCCGTACGCGCTCCATTCAATGGCAGCTAGTAGCGGTACTCCAGCGAATGCTACCATCAGTCAAGCTATTTATCAGTGATTAGCGTTTGAACCCAACGAAAACACGTGCTTGTACTGGCCTGAAACAGGGTTCGATCGATCGGTCGGTCTCCACGCACGGGGTTGAATCGATCGAAGGTCCTTCGTCTCCACGGAGACGCATCAAAGAACTGTGCAGCATCAATGCATGGCGTGCCGATCGACCCTATCTATCTCGGAGGCAACTAGGCAAGTTGGGCACGTCGACTACGCGAGTATTAATCCACATAAGGGGCGCAGGGCTGGCCGGGCAGTTATAGCAAGGAACTCGCATTGACCTCAATCGTTCCTTGCCGGTCTCCGGTCATCGCCGACGCCGTAAGTCGCCGTCGACGAGGCCCCGCGATTGACTTCGCAGCTGCCGTCGTCGCCAGGCGCGCGGAGGCTACGCGCACGCCGCTGCAAAAGCTCGGCAGACGTAGTACGAGGAAAAAGGGCGCGCGTTCTAGTCGTAGTACCGGCTGGCGTGTGATATTGCGACGCATGTAGTAATTGAAGTTTTGAAGCGGTTGAGAGGCCCGGACTGGGCAACGCTGGGCGAGGCCATTCTATAGGTCCGTGCGTTGACAAATTTAGATCCGGTCTGATCGATGCGGCTGATGTCCTTGGACAAGCTAGGAGGTAGACGTACTAGCTAGTATTAAGTCATGGAGTACTGAAGCGATTGATGATGATTCACGATCGTTGATGGCTATAGCTAGTGAGGACTACTAGTACACTGTAACCGGTTCGATTGGATGTATATATATTTTGGCATTTTAAAGATAGACTAGCTGCCAATCGCACAAGTCATGTCAATGGTTTGAGCTGCATTGTTTAGTGGCACACATCTAGTTACGATATATGATCAAGCTAGCTAACAAATGTCATGTTAGAAATTACACTGTGTGACAATAGCAAGTAAGGAATTAATAACTTCTATTGTAGATCGATACTCATCACACAGGAATTTCACATTCCTTTTCACAGAGAGAAAAAAAAAGGAAAGTTGCCCGTATTCCAAACAGAGCCTAATCTATTCCGCATGTGCCAATACGAAAGTTTTTGCAATAAAATTCGGTAGCTGAGTGGTTTTTACAATAAGTTGAGTATCGGGTGAGAACATCAAATTTCAGCTGAGCATAGGGTGGTTCGTGCGATTTTTTCTTTGTCCGGACTAACAAATGTGACTTAGAGGGCTACTAGAGGCTTCATGTTTTCTTTCGAATTTAACAACTCTTGATGTCTCCACTGTCTATCCGGCAGTAAAAAAAAAAAGGCCTATTTGGAAGGCTGCCAAATTTTACCACATCGTAAGTTTGGCATCCCAAAAATTTGCGGAAGAAAAGTTACAAGTACCTGTTTGGATGATTGCTAAAATTCGCCACACCACAAGTATGGCGTGCGAGCTTGCGGATAAAATTAGTGCCCAAATTTTGGCAAATTTTGATATGAGAAATGAACTAGAGATCTATCGAACAATTATGGGGAGCCAAAAGTTTGGCAATGAACCAAATGGTTACCAAGTTACTGTAGCGCGCCAAAATTCTAATGTGGCAAAGTTTGAGTGTTTGACTACCAACCAATCAGACCCTATGTCTGGCAAGTATAAGTTGCCATGAAAAATGAACTAGCATCCTGTTGAAAAATTGTGGCACGCTATAAGTTCATCAGTGAAACAAACAATTACCAAAGTTATTGTGGCACGCCGTAATTTTGGTATGGTAAAGTCTGGCCGCCATATCTAACATCCCAAAAATTTGCCCTAATTAAAAATTCACAAATTAAATTTTTTAACCCGCTAACTAAAATTTTCAAAATCCAAAATCTCACTTAAATTAAAACTTTCAAGTTTGATAATTTCAAAATTTTAAAACCTCAGAGTGTGATCAAGTGTTTGATTTCTTTCTTTTAGTTTATTTTATTTTCTAGGTTTATTTGAATCTTTTGAAAGAGTTTATTCGAATTTGATTTGAATTTGAATTAAATAAAAAACTGGAACTCTTTCTTTTCAAATCCTTTTCCTGGGCCTGATTCCATTCTTCCCTTCCTTCTTTCCTTTCCCTGTTGGCCTAGCTCTCTGCCCCTTCTCCTTTTAGCCCGCACCGGTCCAACCTCATCTCCTCTTTCTTTCTTTTCTCTAGCGGCCCAGCCCACCTCGCCAGCCCGCTACTGCTCCTCTGTCTTCCACCTCCCTCACCCTCTCTCACGCCCCTGCAAGCTCGCCCCCACCATGTGCGTGCGTGTCAGCTCTCCCTGCCGCTAGCCGCCTCTGCCCCGCTAGCCATCATGGCCTACGCTGCTCATTCCCTCACGCATCCTGTCCAAGCGCGCCCATACCTTCTTGCCGTTGCCATTCTTGTGCAATGCCTTGCCCCGTCACCTGCGCACGCCACTGTGACCCGTCGCTGCCGCGACTCGTCGCCGTCGCATCGTAGCGCCATCATCATGCCCTGCCTCGCCTTGTCGCCGTCGTCATCATCACGCTGCCACGCGCGTGCTCGACGCGTCACCATCGGCCGCCCCGTCGCGTCCAGGCGCCGCGGCGTCAGCTCGCCGAGTGCGCCAGCTCACCACTAGCCAGACACCCTTCCCTCTCCTCTCTCACCCTCGCACTATAAAAGGCCGATCAATCGACGACAAATTTCAAGTTTTCCCCAATTCCAGCCTTCTTCCTCAACTCCAGCCGCCCCAAAATTCGCTCTCTCTGGTGAGCCATTCCCCTCCTAACTTCGCTTGCACTACCCTAGCAACCGGCGCTTCCTCCGAACCCCATCAATTTGGCAGAACCCGGCCGAAGCCGCGTCCCCACCAAGCGCCGCTACCGCTCAGTGCCCCTCTCCGTTGCCGCGGCGCCGCTGGGCACATCCCCGGCCTCTCCGAGCAACCCAGAGGCTCCACCCACCTGTTGCTCTCTGACCTCTTCACTTTGCGCCTGACCACTCCTGCTGCCCCCACTCCGTGCACCTTTGCCGCCGATCGGACCTCACCGCCGCCAGCCGTCTCATTGCAATATCCGACGCCGAGAACCCCACGGACAGGTTCGCCTTGTCCTCCTCCTTCTCCCAAGCTTCTCCTCGTCGAATTTCATGGCTCGAAGCCGAAGCTCCACCCCTCCGGTGATCTGCGCCTTTGGCGCCACCGTGCTCCCAGGTCCGGCCGCCGTCGGGCTAGTTGGCACACCCCCCCCCCCCAGCCTTCCCTGCCCTTCGATCTGGCACCAACGCCTAAAGATTAGAAGCTCTTTTGTTTTAAATCTCCACCGCCCATTTTTTGATCAATGGCGGAGATTAGATCCCAAACTCTAAGATCAAATGACCGAGAAAAGATGGCCGAGAAAAGGGTTGAATAAGACACTCACTAATTATAATTTTTCTACATTTATCGCCAACTAAAGAGCCAACACTCAATTTCTAACATACTAGTGATGATAACAATCAAAAAATAACTTAATATGCTAGGCTATCAACAAAGAACACTAGAACAACAACCTAGTCTAGAGAGATAAACCAAGGACGAGGCTAGGGGCTAGCTAGACAAGATAGCAAAGAAGGTAAATTAACTAAAGAATAAGCAAGGCATCAAACAACTTCTACACATGCTAGTTATGATCTGAAAGCAATCAAACAAGACACACTAGCATGAGAGTCACTATGAGAGAACTAGAAGCAACCTATCAATACTACTACTTGCATAAATAAAAGAGCGAAAGGTAAATGACAAGTGGTAAAAAAAGAAGAGAGGCTCAAGATTTTTTTCTCGAGGTCACGAAAAGATGGCACATTCCTTTACACCTCGTTGAACCATTCTTATCAAAGTACTGATCCCTCCTGCCGTTTCCAAAACGGTGCTCTCTAGAGCACGCTTCTCTCCCGGAGTGAAGTCACCGGCGATCTCGGCTGTCGTGAACAATACCACTCGCAAGAGCAAGCCTTCAAAACTCAGACGCTCACTCTTGATGTCCCTTTTAGGCGGAGAACTCGAAACCGCTCACATACTTGTGACGTCTTCCACAAACGCCACGAAAGTTTAATCACCGACTCCTAACTGATCTAGGCTGCCATAGGCCAAGAGTAACAAGCCTTATCACTCCTCTCTAACCTCACAAGCTCTAGGAATGCGTAGATGCTCTAGTTAGTCTCTCTTTATCTCTTTTTAGCACTAAAGATTTTTTAGTCTTCCACTTGTGCTTTCCTTGGTGGCCTTTGTCTCTCACAAGATGTTCTCTCAATTTTTCTGGCCGCTGAACATTTTTTGGTGGGATGACTAACATTTCGTGTTTGGGATAAACGAGAAATGTTGTTCAAATTCGAAATTTTCGAAACCGAGCTCTAAATCAATTAAAGCAATTCAAACAAATTCCCAAATTCAATTAGAATTTAAATTTCAAAATGTGAGTTCAAAAATTTTCAAAGAAATATTGAGAAATAAAAATTCCATTATGAAATATTGCAAAGAATTGAATTTTATAATTTTTGTAAAATTTTATTCAACAGGCAAAAGGCCCAAATGAATTTTTCTCCTTTAAATGATTTCCTGTTTCCAAAATTTTATAGAATAAAATGTATTTTGATTTTGAACTTGAGACCAAAATAAAAGTTGTTCCTCTCGAAAAGATCTAGCTTTGTGCAAATTTGCAAAATTTTTGGAGCTCTGAAAGTTTGGATTTCAAAGCAAAAAAGTGAGCAGCGCAGAACATCATTGAAAATTCGGAAAATCAAAAAATCCAGCAGGGCCCGCCTGTCAGCGGCACTATGCGGTCTCCTCCTACCTTCAGTTGCCAGCGCAGCCGAACAGCTGCCACGCACGCGCCACATCGCCTCTGCATGTCAGCCACGCCACGGTGAACGCGTCTAGCCCTGAGCCTCGTGGTGACACTCAGCCACCCCGTGTCCATTCACCCGTTGTCTCTCTCTCATTCTCTCTCTCGCACCGAGCTCGGCCG
The DNA here is from genome assembly GCA_001602315.1 of Zoysia pacifica. Taxonomy (NCBI): domain Eukaryota; kingdom Viridiplantae; phylum Streptophyta; class Magnoliopsida; order Poales; family Poaceae; genus Zoysia; species Zoysia pacifica. The sequence continues at coordinate 13,453 of BCLH01003450.1, forward strand.
TGCGACCCCATTGCCGTGGAGCGCCCCCAACCTAGCCTCTCCGGCCCTCATCCCACCGCGAGAAGTGGCGCTCTTCCTCCTGTTGGTGAAAATAAAATGAAGACAAAAATAATATAACTGGCTGGAATAATATATTTCATTAATCAAGTGAGATTTACAAAATACAGGATTCTAACATGATTGTCTTCTTCTATCTTCTGCGTCGTGCTTAAGGAGATATCTGACTTGAGAAATTTGCGTAGTCCGCTAATTCTCGAGACCATGCAGGGCTCGCGCGGTTAATTATATCTACAAAGCGAGTCTGTAGAAAACCTCCGATTAAGCTGCGCACAATGGTCGTTTCTTCATGTATAGTGTTGTTCGTCCATAATATTTGATGGTAGACTGCATATGATGTTGAGCCCAGTCACAACAGTTCCGTCGCCATATCGGGCGTGAACGGAATGTGTTGGTGAAGAGAATGACTTTCGCCTCGTCGGTACCCAGTCATATGTACGCCGGTCTTCATCTACTTAGACAGGTGTGTGTTGCCTTTGCCTCGTCGGTGCCCGGCAGCGTGTCCAATTCCATCGCATGGACATGTCGATGGAGTGGTGACTCTCCTCAATACCACTTAATTGAAATTATGCCTAGCCTTGTTTGGACAACGCTTCTCTGCAAGTTATGTATACAAATAACTATTGGCCATCGCTGGCTTAAACAGTGTTGGAGCAGTATGGTGTGTCAAAGAATTATGATGCATGTGCACGGGGATCACTTCTCCAACCACATGATTTTTCTTGGACAATACTTGTTATATGCCATTCTGCTATCACACAAATATTGAGCTGAAAATATAAGGATCTTTCCTACTCCACAATGGGTGATAGAAATCTCTCAGACTCGAGCGCCTCTCCTACTCCACTACGGGTGACAGGGGCCTCTCGAATATTGAGCTGAAACTCTAAGCTGTACCTCTAAGGATCTCTCTTACTCCACGATGGGTGACAGGGATCTCTCAGACTCGAGCGCCTCTCCTACTCCACGACGGGTGATAGGGGCCTCTCGAATATTGGACTGACAATCTGAGCTGATCTCTGAAGATCTCTCCTACTCCACGATGGGTGATAGGGATCTCTCAGACTCGAGCGCCTCTCCTACTCCACGACGGGTGATATGGGCCTTTTGAATATTGAGTTGAAACTCTGAGCTGACCTCTGAGGATCTCTCCCACTCCGCGATGAGTGATAGGGATCTCTCAGACTCGAGCCATGCGTCATCGCTGGACTTGACTATCATGAATCCATCGGCTCACTTTGACTCATGCTTGGTCCTGGCAGCCTGCCGGCGACGTGGTGGGTGCCTTGCTGCCTTGCGGCTGCCTGACGGCCTCTCCTCTCTGCCTCTGGCCTCTTATACGAGCAGCCTGGCGGCAGCTTTCATTATTTTGTCCTTCTCGGCGCTTGGGCTTGGCAGCTTGCCGGCGGCGTGGTGGACGCCGTGCTGCCGTGCAGCAGCCTGATGGCGCGTATATGTGCGTGCCTCTCCTCTCTAGCGCTGGAAGGCTTAGTTGTTTATATAGGCCAAGTGACGGCGTGGGTTTGTTGCGATCAGAAGTGTGGATGCCGCGCCTGCGGCATACTCGTTGTTGCATGCGAAGGTTTGTAAGCTAGGAATCAGCTCGTCACGCTGGAGTTTGTTTTTCACGTGTGCTAGATCGCCGGGCATTAGTGCAATTTGTTGAACGGATATACAAAATCATCGGCTTCTTATCTAAACTAACTGCCTGAGTTAGCCAGCGTGTATGCATATATTCTAGAATCAACTAGCTCTCAGTCTTATCTTCGACGAAACTAACTAGCATACGTGGTGGGAGTTGTTGCACGTATATCGGATCTTCACTCATGGCAACGCGTAGCCAGTAGGTTTTGTTTGAGTTGTTTTGCATGCACGGCGGATTAGCTTTAGTCTTGCGGAACGTGTGTCCCTGCCATGCGAAAATTTATTTTTTAACTCCATACAGGTTTGTTTCTCTTCCGCCCGCCGTGATAGGATTTGCATGCAGTTTGTTAATATTTCAAACCGGCTGCAGAACGCTGGAGTTTGTTCTGTACGTGGACAACTGGGAGTTTGTTTAGATTGGATTTGCTACTTGCATGCACATGTCCTTTACAGCGGCGGCAGGGAGCACTAGTTTTTTTATTCGATCAGGTGTAGCTTATGCCATGCAATCAACGCATGCAAGCCTGCTATAATCATGGATCTTTTTATCCTTCCAACAAAATCAGCAGGGATATCAAAGGATAATTATCACCTGAATCGTATAGGAAATTGTCAGCGTGTTTATCTCCTGCTGACGTCCGAGCTGAAAACTTCTCATGGTCGCTATATATACTTGTGCAACCGGTTGGCCCGCCCTACGTATTTGTGTACACGGTCACGTGGCTCCATCGGCAAGATTCATTTGAATTCGTTGCATACTGCTTGCATGTTGGTTCTCATCTGTATGAAGGTAGCACGGTGCTTCATTGGATTTCAACACGTGCGGATACGAGACCACCTTCTTTGATTTTCTCTCTAACGAAATCCACAACACGAACAGCTAGCTGGTTATTATCTCAGAAATAAATTAGAAGCTACCTGTATCACAACAGCAATGAGTAATATTTTATTCCGGCCATTAGCGCTCTGCATGATTAACTTATGCACGTTAGAGCACTGGTGCATGCTAAATGCTTGAAGTACGTGTCCCTTCTTTCATTTCTCTGTAATCAAATTTTGCTCTAAAATTTAAGCAAAATTATTATCAAACACCTCCCTCCAGCATCACAGCCCCTCAGCTCGCCTCCTCCCTCCCTGAGCCGTGCCGATTTTGAGTTTCCCCAAATTTCCGAGGTTTTGGAATTCGTCGACCGTCTCCTCCAAATTCGGCAGCCCAGTGTGCTTTTTCCTCTCCTCCTGCACGGCCACGTTTTCCTTGACCCCTTGCGCACACCGCTGATGAGTCCCCGACCTGAAATCGCAGGCTTCCGTGCGGGGATTTGAAGCTCTAGCCATCACCGTCGCCGGACCTCAGGAGCTCACCGACGCTAGCCACTTTTCGGCCGGCTTCCACGTCGACCTCACCAGTGCCATTCATCTCCGGGCCACACTGAAGCTCTAGGAAGTGGCAACGTTGGAGTTCATCGTCATTGTGAAGTTCCCGTCGCTGTCGAATACCTCTATCCGCCGCCGCTCGCCGACGGCATATCCACGGTGAGAATCTCACTGCGGTGACCACCCCATCATGCTCTACACGCCGAGAGCGTCGCTTTGGTACTCTCGGGCCCGTCTGTGGCCGCCAATTTTAGGCCAGAGTTAGGCGGCCCACGTAACCTTGTGGCCATTGACTCCATCGTGGGTCAGAGCTTTGCGGCCCACTAGGCTGGAAGTTTTATTAATTTGCGACATAATTTGTTAATTGATCAGAAAAGTTTGCAAGTTTGTAAAATCCGTAGAAAATTCATCCTAACCCGGAAAATTGTGAAATAAATTTTGTTAGGATCCTTTCAACTAGAAATATATTCTGAAGCTAACAATTTTTTATTTTATGCATACAATTAATTTAATTATTTTAGATCATTAAATAATTCATGAATGCATTATCATTATTCTTTGGCACGATAAAATCTTGAAAATTTTATTTTTATGTTTATTTATTCAAACTTTCTGTTTTAAAAAAGTTTTATATTTAATTTTCATCAAAAATAATTTTATAAGCATTTTATTGTGTTTAAACAGTTTTAACTCATTATAAATCCTTTTGATTTCAATAAACCCTGAAAATTTCTTTAAAAATTGTTGTTAACCTTTCTGATTTTATGGCTTATGCATACTCAGGCTTATGCATGTCATTTGAAAATAAAAAGCTATCATCGCATGTGCATACTCCGGTTTATGCATATCATTTCATGTTAGGAGCCGAGCTAACTGAGGAGGAGTTCGACGACGTTTTGTTTCGCCAAAGAAACTAACTTTGAGCAAAGCCTAGGCAAGCCCTAATGCATTATCTTGTTTTGCAAACCATTTACTTTTATCCCTCTAGATGGTTAGTATGTAATGTGCACTAGGTGATATGAGTTGTTTTGAAACCGTAGTTACATTCATATAATCCTATCTTGGGTTATTATTTTTTGGTACAGGTAACTCAATGTAGAGCTAAGTTAATAGTTCTTTTAACGGTAGAAGTCGAGTGAATAAGTCTTCACTCGCGAGCTATAGAATTGGTATGGGATAGATTATCTTGTCATATGAAATAAATTGGAGATCGGGCAGGGAAGTAAGTGATAACACGACATGTGTCAATCGTGGATGCATGGCCAATGTGTTGTAGCTCTGTCTGTGTCAATTAAGGATCGTTCGCTGTTGGCCCTATTGAGCAAGTTTAAATAGTACTGATTACATACTGGATCTATAGGCCTCAGAAAACTGATGTAGCCCAATGTGTATAGTGACTAGACGTAACCAAACCTCTCTTCTGGAGATGATAAAAGGGAGAGCTTTGGGACTAACCATAGATAGACCCGGTGTGGTTATCGCATAGAGGACCACTGCTCAGGAGAGGTGAGCATCAGACCGACGCTATGTATCATAGGCGTGAAAGGTTGCCATGTACGGTTTTTGGGAAGCACGTACGTGTCGTGTAATCAGGTTTCTTCAGCTGGATGTAAATCGATTATAATCGTTGTCCTACACAGTAACGAGCACCACTTGTCTCTTTGAGTCACATCGTAGTAAGAACTGAAAGAAGAAGTGGTTGAGAAAGAGATTATGATTTGTTGGATATGATTATTATAAATTGTTTGACAACTATGATTGTGGTAGTTGAAATTGCAAATTAAAGTTATATTTTCTTACACTTAATTTGCTGCTAAAACTTGAAAGTAAGGACCCACCTTTTAGCGCTGGATTTTGCAAACTGCTATCTCGTGAGTCAGCCTTATTATATCTTTTGGTGTCGGCAGTAGTTAACCATGTTGATGGGTAAGACTTGCTGAGTATTTGAATGCTCAGGGCGTAGCTCTTTGTTGTTTTGTTGCAGGTGTGGTTCCTTCTCCCTCTACAGGTTCTAATGATCATCATGCTCGCCGCATTGTGTTGTTGGCGTGTGCTGCTAAGAGGTGCATCGTATGGGCTCGATGCATTCGTTTGCTTAGACTTCAGGATTCTCCAGTTTTATAAATAAGGTGATCGCTACCGCGCTTTTAAAAACTTTGGTTTGTAACTTAAACAACTGTTTGAATTATATTTTATCGTGTTTAAGTTGTACTGTTGGTCCTCGTTTCGCCAAGTGACTCGATAAGATCCTGGAGGTCGATGGATCGCCTTTTCACGAGGCGATCTGTCACAGCTGGTATCAGAGCAATATCAGAAATAGTACGACTTTAAAGCTATTTTTAAAAAGCTAACTACGTTGAAAACTCTTAGTTTAAGCCCAATTAAGGACTATATTAGTTTTTGTCCTATCAGGTGGCTTTTTGAGTGTGCTAACTACTGGTCGTTAGATAGTGTAGAAATTGAGAGATCGTGTTTGACACCGAGGCCACGTGCGGTCAACTATATTGGCTAAGTTTTTATATTGGTGAGGTTTCATAGGGCGTTTGCATATTTGAGCATTTGCATTTAAAAATCATAAATAACGAAATCATCTAAAAAGAAATATCTTGACTTGATTTAAAAAGTTTTTAATCCAACCAACTTTGGGGTAAAGCCGCTTTGAATTTCAACTGCTATTGCAGTTAATTTGCATAACCTTTGTGGAGCGTGTATGCTTCTGAAGACTAGGTGTGAACCTGAATGCTTGGATGTTGGGTAGAGTGGTTTGTTTGCGTAGAGAAGATGAAGAGGGCTCATTTCATCAATGGACAAGAATGCTTTCATCTCCACCCAAGTTTGGCTGAAGATTTATAAGACATGATGAAGTTTTGAGGAGAGACGACTTAGGATGCTTGTATTCTGTTACCCCGCAAGCCTGTAGGACCATAAGGTTACTAGGAACAACCTAGTGTAGTTTTTTCTCAGCTTTTCTTGCCGTATAATCACCGTCACCAATCCAACTCTAGGTATTCTATTTTTCGATGTTGTTAGCTATTGATTTGTTGCTCCGAAATCTTGCCTCCCAACCTCCATTATGAGTATTCTGAAATAACCTTGGTGCCTCTGTTCAAAAAAATCTGCGACCATGTTGAATCCCGCTTCTCCAAGCCCTTTTAAAAATTCATAGCTCCAGCATTTCTTGACCAATCTTCGATATTAAGGCTTTATAGAAAGTTTGTGATATTTCCAACATGTCTGGTAGTCAAAGTTATCTGAGTTCCGTCCCACAAACCCTATTAAAAATCCAAATTACATTTAAACATCGATCTGTCCAGAACCGAATTTCAGCACATCAACTTTCACATTTCAGAGGGCATATCTCCTGTTCTGTTTATTGGATGAGGACAAGTTAGTAGGCTTTGGAAAGCTATGGAAGTCCACTACAACTTTGTTGTTGAACACTAGTTCTGATTCGGCCTCTGTGAGTGCCACAAATCAGTTTTGTGACTGCTGTCAGTTTGAAACAGAACGATTATTGTTCTGTTTTTCCTTGTTTTTCTTTATCGTGAAAAGTGGCGTAGAGCAAATTTATCACTCTACAATGGCCTCAGTTAATAGTACGAATCTACTTAGACTCCCACCTTCAATTTCTTTTCAATTCTGGCTGTACAAAGTTGCGAGATCCCTCGGCTTTTGAAGACAAGTGTATACCATGAACGTTTGGATTTTTGGTGCAGTTATTCATATGCACACAAAGGAAAAATAGATAAAGAAAAATAGTCTAATCAGAAGATAGGAACCGCCCATGCCCTAAGAGCATTCTAGAAAGCCAAATTTCTTGTCTTCCTACTTGTTTAGAACCCCACTTGAATCCAACCTCCTTGAACTTGAATTCAAATTCCTTGAATTGCTCATATTATACCATAATCATTTGTACGTGAATTTCCTCCATTTATGTAGTCCTTGAGAAACTCTTACCCTTCCTCTCTGGAGAATCTAAAACTCTTATAAAAATCCTTCATGTTTATAGCAGTTATCAAAAAGTTGTTTGCTTTCTCTAATCACCGGACTGTCCGGTGTCTCTGACCACCGAACTGTCCAGTGATCACTTTCGTTTTGGGCTCTAAGAACATTCTCTCTAGACTCCATCTTTATCTAGTCACCAAACTGTCCGATGACCTCACCGGACTGTCCGGTGATCAACTCCTTTGATAATCCAATTTATTGCAACCTTCTCTAGAACCTGCAGCCTTCGTAGTCACCGGACTATTTGGTGACCTCACCGAATTGTCCGGTGTCCATTTCTTCAACCAAAAACTCTACTCTGAAATCCTACATCCTCCAGTCACCAGACTGTCTAGTGACCATTTTATCCACTGAAACAACCAATTTCGTCTTCTTTGAAAATGCTGAAATTTATAGTCACAGAACTGTCCGGTGATCTATTCTAAAGCAGAAACTTAGATTCTTCACTTCCATCTTGTTTTCAACTTCCTTCACTTACTTTCTCAATTTGTGCTTTGTCACTTCAGTGCCATTGGGGACTCTAGAGCATCCAAACGACCTAGCAGTCATGTGACCAAAGAGAAATAACTCAACCCCTCTAAATAGTATCGATTTCTTCTATGGACTTAAAGCCTACATCTAAGCCACACTTGCTCCTATAGACTCAAAGCCTACATCTAAGTCACACTTGGCTCTAGCACATCTTTAGCCTTGATCCACCTTCAACCGCGATGCTCCATCAAAAGTCCAATCATCATATAAATCATCGATCATCCTCGAGAAAGTCAACTCGTGATTTTTGAGATAAGTATATGTTGATATTACATCCAACAATTTAGTTCATAGTTCTCACTCAATCACTAAAACATTTATACCTTTGAGGTTTTCAATACTTCAAAGCTCATAAAGCTTACAACAACCCTTTTAGTTATTTTAAATCTCATCAGTTCCCTCAGGATCGAACAATCCTGATGCATCCACGTAGCCAAAATAATCACTGCCCTCCATTCCGATCCGATGGCCCAGATGTGAACACGTCATCTTTAAATCCCAACCACCCATCCTCAGATCAACAGTCCACATTAAACTAGCCTAGTGTTATAAGGAAAATAAAAGAAATGTCCGCCAGCCCCACATGTCAGCCTAAACAGCGTGAACTGCTAGGTACACAAGTTTTGTACACCAAAATTCTTTCCACCTTTTCCTATACAAAAATAATGTCATAAAAGCCAGAAAAATACCTTTTTGCATCTAAGCCCCTGCTGTTCTGTAGAATTATGTTTTAAGCCCAAAAATTTTACAAATACCCCCTGACCTTTTCTTTAATTACAATTTAGTCCTAAACCTTTTACACTTAGCCCCCTAATTTTTTAGAAAATTACATATAGTTCCCTTTGTAACCGTCCTAATAATCACAGATGACTCCCTGTGACTTTTCTGTTATTTGCATGCAAGTAAGTCCTTGAGCTTCCATACGCCCTTAAATCGCCATAACTTCTATCCTAGCTCCGTTTTTATTGATTCTTTCACCCTTGGAATCATGACTCCGAGCCCCACCTCGTCAATCTATTCAAACCTCCGCTAATTCTTAATCATGTTGGTTTTTCTTAATGACTTCTTTTATTAGAGTTTAACTGATTTTAATATTGATTCTTTTATTGGTTTTTATCGGTTTTTATTGCAAGTACTTTACTGTGATTTATTCTTAGCATAATATCATATTAGTTATAATATGCACCTTACCACTTTAGCATGCTTAAGTACAAGTGTCACTTATTATCTTAGTAGCTTAATTATAAAACTAAAGTTAAGTAAGTATTCGTTAAAATGCTTGTCATCACATGCATAATAGCATGTGTCACTTATTACACTAGTAACATAAGTACAAAAATAAAATAAATGGGTAATTGTTAATCACTAGTAACCACATGCTTTACGCTCCGCATTAGCATGCATCAATAATTAAATAAATGAACATATCACATAGGAGTGAAATATTCTAATTTTATATGTAGACTTATTTTATTAATATTAGCCACTAGAAGATCTATAATGTATTAGAAATTAAAATATTAAATGACACACGATGCATCCCAGCTATCGGCAACCGATGCTAATGTTGCCGATAGCTTAACCGTACACCTATAAATGCCGCTACATTTACCTCTGCATACACATTCTTGCGATAATACATTATTCACTTATTAGCTTTAATAGCTTTAATAATAATAATAATAATAATAATAATAATAATAATAATAATAATAATAATAATAATTAATAAATAAATAAATATTGTATATTAGAAGATAAGTGATTAATTAATAACACCTCCTGCACCTGCATGTGCATACCACTGGAGACACCTTAGTTAATCCCATCACATGGAATATTAATCACCCAATGCATGATTAGATCCACACAAGTACGATCCCTCAGTTCATATACAGATAATTATGCATGAGTCCGTATTATCGATCTCGCACCGCTCACCTGCATGACCTCTAGAACATAGATAAATGTAGCCTAAAATGAACCTAACAACTAATCGTTAATTTGTACAAAATAATATTAAGTTAGGAATAATTATAATATGGCCCCCTTGCACGCTATGTCCTTGTCACGTGCTTTCACAAAGGTTCACACCTCTGGAAAGGCATTAATAACACAAACCGCACAATAAAGTATGCACACATTACATCTTGGACTTATCTATGAATATGCATGCTAAACCCTATAGCTTTCCATACATCATATAAGCGAGCCTTGCACCTAATAATAACTTAACATGATAACCACTGCATCTTGCATGCCCCTTTATCATCATTTTTGCTTTCAGAGTTTGTCTGGTTCTTATCCCGAGTTCACTGGATCTTAATTGCTTCTTCTCGAGCTTTATTTTTTTTCGGTAGTTTTATTAGGCGTATTTACTGTGTAAAAAATGCTGAGTTCGAGGAAGAGGCAGAGTTCAAAGAAAAGCCCAAAGACCTGAACTTCGAGGAAGAGCTTGAAGACTGGAACCTTGAAGATTAAGTAAAACAAGTTGCAGGCAAACTCTAACCCCTTGACCATATTTATCTTATGTTTTGCAATGCTTCTATATGACCATATCACTTGCATCTGCTTATTTTATTATTTTAAAACGTTGCGTAGTTAATGTTCTAATTGTGACTACTATGAGTGCTTATGATGAATCTAAGTCAATTAAGTACTTTAATTTCTTTCATGCCCTATTTAAACACTTGTCCTTGTTATCTCTAGGTTACCATCATTAAGTAATTAATAATTGGTTTTACTTCCTTGCTACTAGAAAGCTCAGGAACCCTTTTATCGCGATGCTTCGCATCGCCACACCCTCTTACACATATATATATACATATATCTTTTATCAAATGTGTTAAAGGTGTTTGGTGGTGTGAGTAAAATAAAGTAGGATGGGTGATAGAACAACTGGTGCTAGATGAAGAAGATGAGTGTTTCTGGTTGGGGGCGAGGCTTGTGCTATATGCTTGGTGTTCGGTGATTACCTATGTGCACGTGCATTAGTTATGTGCATGTTAGTAGCTATGTGCTTGTTGATATCCACCTTTCATGGATGGAAGCGCTCATTCTGGCCGCATAAAGACTGGTTCATTGAACTTCAATCTAGTGATTTACGTGCAACCACAAAAACTGGTATGGGCATGACTTATCCTGCTTCTTGGTATCTCTATTTGAGCCACTAGGAGGCCAGTAGGGCACCAGAGACCAAGGGTGGACTGGAAGGTTAGTACCCGTGTGATCCACTCAAAGGAAATTGAAGTACCTGAGAGCTCTATGGAAGCTGAGTACAAGAGTTATAGCCCTTGGTTATTTCTCGGGTGGTCCTGCGAGGGATGAACGGAGAAGGTGAGACGAGCGTTACGCCCTCCCTTGCAAAAAGGGCGTAGCCTGTGAGTAAAGTGTACAACTTCTGCAGAGTGTTAAATTTTTTTAAAAAGTCCGTTGTCATTTGTTGACACACTTTAATCTTGGGCTTCGATGATTAGTCTCTCTCTGTATCTTTGATGTGTGAGTGGGTAGTAGTTGTCTTTGTTTTCAGAAGTGAAGGCTTTGTGCCGCGCTGTTATGACTTTGTGTCAGAAGGCCCATTTAAAACATAGGAACTGGCGGGATTGATTAATTTCTCCTCCAAGTCCACCCAACTAAAATATGGACAATAAAGGAATTATTTTCCTCTGATTTGAAAATCTTCTACAGTAAACCTTGCATAAAATTTGCTTGTAAAACAAGCCTTAGCTTTAACCCTTGCTATTACCAGATATGCATATATTATACTCTTGTTTAGTGTTAGGGCTTACTGAGTACTTTATGTACTCACTCGTTTGCATTTGTGGTTTTAGAAGTGAAAACTTCGTAAGACGATGATGTGTTGGGTTTCGATTCTGCTTCTCAAGTATGCTCATGGTGTTTAGCCGTTGTTTTCACTGTCTGCTTCGCCTCTAGTTGGCTTAAATGGTTTTGAATCGTAGTAGGTCCGACTGTGGAGTCGCTAAAAAGTTCTGTATCAGGTATTCTTTTTATTCGAAGTAATATTTTGTATAATATTCTGTTGTAATCGTGTGTATCAGCTAATGATCTACGAACTGATATTTGTTGTTCAGTATATCTCAGAAATAGGATACAACGCCATACAAATATGCCCTTAGCCCTGATCATACTTGGCCATAGCTGGCTCAGGTCTACCATCTCCTTCAAATCTGACCTACCTGGTTCAGGTCCTGGCCATACATTTGGAGGCCATACAACAGACAAACAGCTGAAAACTTGTTGCTCTTGAGATGCCACGACGTCTATCCCGGCCTTCCTTTTGTTTCGTTGCTGAAATAGTAGCATCTGAGTGCATCATATTAATGTGCTTCTTAAAGGTAAGATTACGATTCCCAAAAAGAAGGTAACATTACCAATAGTCGAGCAGTCCCTTGGCATGGACCTCCAACGGAAACCCATAAAAGCGGTTCAAATCACCATTAAAATCTTCTATTAACACCGGGGCTGGGACTGCTGGACATATATATAGCCATTGGATCCAGGTCTCATCATATGTTTCTCTCACTGTCAGGCATCAAATCTCTGTATTCCAGTTGGTTCATGCGACCACCAAACAAATATTATCTTTTTTTTTTTCAATGCAAAACTGAAATACTATGAGAAATACTCATTTTTATAGGTGTGTGATGTGTCAATTGTTTACAACTTCAGCTTGCACTAACCCCACTGACCTACAACCTCTCGACTCCTTTTCTTTTTGCAGCTGGGTTTGTGCTATGGGGTGGAATATCAACATTATACCAGCACAAGCCGGGGGTGGAAGATCAACATTATCCCAGCATAACCTCAATCTTTGTTTGGTACTATATAATGTTGACATTCCACCCCCATAGCAGGATTTGTGCTGGTAACTGACGGCGACAAATGAATTTTGTGCACTGAAACTTCTAAAGACCCACAACTTGAGAAAATAATTATATGTCACCGGTGTCACTGAAATTATGTGGCACATCTCTATATGTTTGCCATGTGATGTTAATCGGTAGAGATGAGGTCACAAATTTTTTTAGCATAGGTCATGCTACAAAATTTCTGTGGCATCGGTGTTATAAATTTTTTTCCCCACAAACTTGCCCCCCTCTCTTTCTATATTAACACAGGCTATTGAAGAATGATGATGACCCTATACCTGACACGATCTCACTGCGTGTTGCGGTTTCTACCAAGTACTGGAACGTGGTTATCAACATCCTAGGGTTAAACAAGTCTCACTATTTAAACCTACATAGTGTCACTGGGTTCACCGTCGATGCGTTCTCTTTCCTTTGGCTTAATATCGATCAGATATAGTTGGTAGTTAATCATGCTCTCTCCGTCTCATTATAATGACATTTTTAACTTTTTAAAATCAATCTTTAACCATTCGTTTTATTTAAAAAATTTACAAAAATACAAAAATAAATAAATCAAGCTTAAAGTACTTTTAATAATAAATTATTTCATAATAAAATAAATAATATTTTTAAAAAAATTGAATAAAACAGTCTAAGGCAAATTGTCAAATCCTACAAGTACGAGAAAGTTATTACGGGATGAACAGGGCTGATGCCTGCCTAATGATGATAAAATGACCTAGTCCAGTGCTAACACGTTTCTTTCCACATTCATGGCGAGTCAAATACCTGCAGTACGGTGGCGATGGGATCGCCGGCGTCGGCTCCGACATGTGTGCTCGCGCGCGTGGGAGCGTTGGTTTTCCGCTACAGCTGACCGCCGAGTTCAGCTCTCGCATTGCCGGCGGGCACGTACGTACGCAGGGTGTGAAAACAGAGAGGCACGTCCCGGCCGGCAAGGAAGCAACGGCGAGTTTGCCGGAGCCCCGCCGTGCTAGCTAGCGCTTGACGAAAGAAACGCCCGGCACCGCCACAAGATTTACTCTCCAGAGCAGAGTGCCAAAGGCGCGAAGGACGGAGAGGGAAACAGTCGCGGGCCGGCCGTTGGGAGGCGGAGGTACATGTTGCAGGCATGTCGATTGACCTCCTGCTGCTGCTGATGCTTCCTGAGTTCAGCGGCTGAGTCGCGCCTGACAGCGATCCTGCAAGACCATGGGGCGTACGATCGTCGCACGTGCTCAACTCACTGGTAGCGGATCGACCCAGAGTATATGCACCATCCTTAATTAGCGAAGCAGACCATAAATTCCGGTCAAGCTACCCTCTTCGTCTCAAATTTTTTATTTAATATTTTAAAAAGTTTTTTAAAAAATATTTATTTTATTGTGAATCGATTTATTATTAAAAATACTTTAAATTTAATTTGTTTATTTTTATATTTTTAATTTTTTTCTAATAAAATAAATAGTTATACGTCAATTTTAAAAAGTCAGAAACAATGCTTATTTTAAAACGGAGAAAGCGCCAGATGCACCATCGCGGCACTGTGCAGCATCGAACGCTCTGTGTACCAGCGATGATCAGTGGCGCCTCACGATCGACGGCCATTGGCTGGCATGGCACATCCGGTAGTTGCGTCGAGTCGGACGCGAGTGTTAGTGACTCACACCATGCGATTGGCTCGTGCGGGATATTGTTGCCATATAGTACCCACGGCCGTGGAATGTTAGCGAACCGGCCCGTCCGTGCTGACACCACGACACCACTGAAATCGACGCCAGCGCGTCGCGGTCGCGCAGCGCGCGCCATCAACGACGACATCTTGGATAGCTCAGCTGAGTCGGGTCTCTGTTGAACCCACAGGTCGCACGGGGCACGGTCACAGTCCAGAGTCCACCACTGCGTGGTGCCATCCAGGCTCGGAGCCTTGGTTCTGGATTCCGGAAATGCTTTTGTTGCTTGAAGGGTTGAGACAACAACGATGGATCGGATCGCCGGCTCCCCGCAGCCACCGTTGCTTCGTTTTGTGCTCAGTGTCTTGGTGTCGAGACGGAGGTAGGAGCAATTCAACTGGAACAGCCAAGTGTTGAAGGCTGGCCACACGCCTACTACACTAGGATTATGCAGCATTTTCAGATAACGTGTAACACCTCGTAACCACGGCATGGTTCGCATGGTTGGGACACACCTCGTAACCACTGTCCTGGGCTTCCGAGCTTTTGTTTGCTTGACATGGTGAACTAAAACGTGCTTAATAAAGCAATAGCTCCAATGGAATGGGCCTTAAATAGAAATGCATAAAGGTGGCTCCTGTAGCAATAAATATTTTCTATTAAATGATGAGATCACATTTCCGTGTGGTCTTGCCATGTTCTCATTTTATATACCCCTACCGGATTATGTGAATTAAGCATCATAACATCAAGATTTTCTCCTTGTTTCTGTGATTTACTTAAAACAAATATAAAGGTTGCACGTCAATAAATTAGATGATTCAAATAGGAGTAAAATTCAGAAAGTTATGGCTACTTGCAGTGGAGTAACACAAAACTACGAGGTCTGAATTCAATTTCAGAAAATATCGTGCTAGTTTTGAGAAGTGATGGGAAATCGAGTTCAGAGGTGTCGAAGCTGGCTGATAGAGCTGTAGTACATTCCAATAGATATCATGTAGGAGTAGTACTCCTTTGTTCGATAGGAAATGATAATAGATTAGTGCAACCTTTTTATGCTAGCCAAATAGCGGCTGCCAGATACTTGAATTTGCAGGGATGTTTTAAAAACCAGCTAAAAACATGGCACTAAATTTTAGTCTCACAAAACAGTACTGTACTGCACTGATTGCTGACTTGATGTCCTCGCAATCGATCGATCTT
>BCLH01003451.1:5305-28237 GCA_001602315.1 Zoysia pacifica
TAAAAGGTTTGCACATTTGACCCTAATTTTTCAAAGTGATTAGGTCGTTTGTCCCTAATTTCTAATACCGCTAGCAGCAAGTTTTTTAATGATTTAAAAAATAGCAAAAATCAATAGATAATGAAGACTATGAGAAAAGGACATAACTATCCTTGCTGTTGAAATTTTAAAAAATAAAGTATGTTCGAAATGTTGTCAAAACATTCAAATTTTTACTTAAATTAAATTCAAAATACATTTAATTATTTGCTAAATTTTTCTATATGCTATTAGATATATTTTTCTATAAAACAAATCAATTGTGTAAAACAAATGACGAATAAAATCAATAGTGAAAAGGTAAACATATTTTTTTACATAAAACTTAACACCGTTAAATAGAGATAACAGAGTAGGGTCAATCTCATTGTTCGTAAAACTAGAGACGAATGTGCAAATCCAAAAAAAAACAAAGTCAGCTTCTCAACTAGGATCATTTATGCAAATAACCCTTTTCAAATCGAAGGGAGCAGATGCCTACCAAAAGGACTCACGCCTCTACACTCTGCAGGATTGGCACCAGCAATGAGGCATGAATTGCACTGTTGATCTTTTCTATTTACTCTTTTAACATGTTACTCTCTCCGTCTTTTTATAAGTCGTTTTGAATTTAGTCACGAAAATTAAGAAAAGTAAAAAAAAACATAATGTTGTGAAAATGAAGAGGAGAGAGACAGAGTAAAGATGTATAAAAAAATTGTCTCAATAATTTAGAAAATTTGGACTATGATTGTAATACCCGCATTTAAATTTGAGAAAATTGCACAAAACACTAGCTTTTGTGACCATTCTCTCACTCCACACCAGGTTTTAACTTCCTTGGCTCCTTCCATGTGTTGAGAGAGCAGTGCACGTTGTACCTCCGGACGTCAATTCAATAGAAATGGTTTGGAATTCGATAAAATATGCAACCGCGCGCGTACGTATACTGCTCTTGACATGAACCTATTATATGAGCTTTACATTTTAAATTGACGATGCATGTGCAACGTCGCGCCGGCACTTTGATTTTGTTTAATTAATGACATTGGGGGTATAACGATTATTAGTGAGAGTATTACCTCCGTTACAAAATATATGCATTTTTAAGTTTGGATGAGATCAAATTCTTTTAATTTCTACTAATATTATCTACAAAATTAAATAATTTCTAATATAAAAATATACTTTTTATAAAAAAAACTTATTTCATGATTAATCTAAAAATATAATTTTTATATGATAAAATATTATTTATTATATATTATTAGTGATCAAAATGATAAAAATTTAACTTTGACTATAACTAAAAATAAAATAAAGGAAGTACTCTACTAACCCACAGAGACATTTCAGCCTACGATGACATGGATCACCGCGTATTGACCATTTCATATGCAAGCCTTCGATTGGGCGAGACTATATGTAACCGGTCATATTTATAAGGCACGTCGATTATCACGCGCTTGATCTTGTTCAGAAAATCAAACTTGCACCGTACTACTAACAAAATCAATCGCCGTCTTCATTATCTGATTAAACATTGTACTCCTACGAATAAAGAACTCCCAAGGACAAAGTCAAAATACACCGAACGAAGCCATATGGTGGCAAGGCACGTTAAGCCTTCAAAAAATAGACACGCTGTCAAGTTCGTAGTAGTAGTTAGCCTGCAGGCTTCTGTCCATTGGAGACAGCCCGGTCAATCTTATCGTCCCTATTGTGAAAGCCATATCCTTGCAGCAGCAGGGAGCACAGGAGGTACGTACTCGCTTACTGTCCCTATTGTGAAATGAAAATGCATGAAAAAATAATGTGAGGCATCTAATAAGGATGTAAAGGCAGCAACATGCATTTAGCAAAACACATGTTTGTGCGCAGAAAATAGTACCTTCAGATCGGAAGAAGTCAACAGTCCCAGCTCCGATATCAGATATTTCAGCTCGTCCACGATTGCTGAGTAGCAAAGCATGTATTGCTGCGGAAAAAGGCAGACCAAGATGACCTTAACATTGTATGGGATTATGATCGAGTGTATGCAGTTACGTAGAGCATTATTATCTTGACATTATATCACTGAAACACATTTCCTAATCCTAACCAGAACTGTTTCTTGGAACTGTGCCTATCATATCTTCTTCATTTTGCAAATATGTATATGTATCTATCACTTCGCAGTGCGTTGATGGGGACTATTAGTTGCAACTAATTAGGAACTGATAACAAAGCTAAGGAAAAAGAAAGGCAAGGCAACAGAACCCTGGATCCAACGATTCCGAGTCGCTGGGCTCTGAATTTCCTGATGGTCTCGGCAAGGTCCAGTGCAGCCCACTCGCCACGCAAAACCCTCTCTACTGTGTTCAAGATGGTGATGCAGGCGCCAGTTCTTCCGATGCCCGCGCTACGCACAGGACAAGACGATCGGTTTCATAAGTCGTATATATACAAGTACTATAGAAGGGATATATATATATATAGTTAGTTAGTTAAAAATTTTCGGTCGGACCTGCAGTGCACAACGATTGGGTGGTCTCTTGGGATTTGGTATAGCCTGTTCATCACCTGTCCCACGCATGTGTTGCTGTGTGGAACGCCGTCGTCCGGCCAACCGGCGTACCGAACGTGGAGAACGGAGTGCACTCTGGTATCTGCCTGCGCCTGGAAAGAGTTAGGGTGAATTTCATAAATGTCATTACAATTTTGCAAACTTTAAAATATACTACTAATGTGTCAATGACAAATAAGACCCTGCAAATGAATGACATGTGTATTCGAATGACATATTTTAAATTTCACAAAATTGTAATAGCATGTATTAAATTAATCCAAAGAGTTGATCAGTCAGGAGATAGTTTGGCCACAAAATAGTGTTGCAACTGACACTACGAACAACAAGTGTTGCAAGTAGATTATTATAACTTGAGGTGTACCAAAAGTGTTAACTTAAATATCAAAATTAACTACTACATGATAAATTTTAAAAATCAAATTGTGGTGTGGTAAGGGATTAAACATGTTCTTGTTTATGCATTTATTTACCTTGTTGTTCAATCGCACCTCCAGACGACGCAACACTAACTCACCAGCTTGCCTAGTCTTCGTGATCTTAACGTTAAAGTTTCCGTAATCTCCTTGTCCCATGTCAATTGGAAGATATTCATCACACTGCATTCATTTGAAATGTAACCATTTAAAATCCTATGATAAAGAAAAATGTTGAACTCCATAAAAACTCAATATATTTTTTCATGTGTCATTTTTGTTTTATTTACAAAGACATATTTTACTAATCAAGTATAGTCAATCTCTATTTGATATTTCTTGCGTTTCTTTTAGCTTGAATACTTAAAATAGAATAACAGAGTTTCGGCATAGCATAGACAAACTACTCCACATAAATGGAAATGCGGTGTACCAAAGAACATGTGTATTGGTAAAGAAATGAACGAATACAGAATTTGTAGATTTCGCTTATAATTTCATAAAAGAAACAG
This sequence comes from Zoysia pacifica, assembly GCA_001602315.1. Lineage (NCBI taxonomy): Eukaryota > Viridiplantae > Streptophyta > Magnoliopsida > Poales > Poaceae > Zoysia > Zoysia pacifica. Next base: position 8,818 of record BCLH01003451.1, read on the forward strand.
ATTAGGGTTGAAACCTTTCCAGCATAAACTGGGGTAACCATGACAATAGCAGGACAGCAATTTTCATAGACCATCTGCCAGAATTGCTCAAACGTCTTTGGTATCGGAGCTTGAGTACAGATGAACTTTGTTTTGTCTTTGCCTTCGGTCTGTACATTTGACATGCCACAAACGAAACTTTTTGATTAAGTTGTAGCATGGAATTGAATATCTATGCCACTAGTTTCCTACCTTTACAAGGCTTGCGTTGATGTAGTCGTTTATTGAAGTCTGACTGACTGTTGAGGACTGTAATCGTATCCTGGTTTCATCAACTGAAAAAAAGATCACAAATTCAGTAAAATAATTAAATAAATACAGGCAATGGCGTCGTTTCTCATACAAAATTTCTGGATCCTCACAGGGCAAGATCTCAGCGTGACGATTTCTTTCCTTGTAATTAGCAGGACTGAGAGCAGCAGTAAACAATTTTGTGTTCTGGAGGACATCTCTCCTGGCCTGAAAACAAAATGTTATCATCAGATCGTCGTGGAACTTATGAGTATGTTTTCAGTTTCAGCACAACATGAGAGATTATTTTCTACGTGCTTGATCGACAGTACGTGAAACCAATTTTATGTTAGCCCTACGTGCTTGCTACTGCTTGCATTGGTTCTCTTCTGCGCCGAGCTTGCACGGATAATTTAAGAAGTTTGAACGTAACTACACGTAGAAATCAATTATCTACCGGTAGGGTTTGTAACTCGTCGAGAATCGCCGCCGGCTGCCTGAGCTTCCTCTCGAAAACCTGGAGCGCCGTCCGGCAGCGCCACACCTGTTCCTCCGTGAGCACCAGCCGCGGCGGGTCGGCGTCCGGGTCGAGCGGGTCGAACACCGCCGGCGGCGAACCGGAACCGCCCGCCGGCTTCGAGGTCTGAAGCGCCATGGCAAGGAAGACGGCGAGTCTCGGATTGATACCGATCGATGCGTGGCGAGCGGGCATGCGAGCTGCACGACGTGATTTTATAGGCCAGTTGTACGTATATATGGTTTCCTTTATTTGCTTCTCTTTTGTATACTCCCATGTTAGGAAACTGGAAATTTTCGATTTCCAAATTACCACGTTAGTTACTTATTTACTTGTATATATGGCTGTTCACTGTTTTTTTTAGTAAGCGTTTTAATTGATCATAATGCCACGGTTAGTGCGCTAGTACTTGAATGCTTGCGTAATCAAATCTACAAAATAATGTGAAAAACTAATTTAAAAATGACTATTTGTGAACCGATGGATCTGATTACGCCTTAGAATCAACTGATGGATGGTGATATCAATTAAAATAATATGTAATGATTATTTCAACCTGTTTCTTTTATGTGAGTTGTCACCATGCAGAATTTAAGCTTCAAACTCAACTTATACACCGAGAAAAAAAAGGAGAGAAATTGTAAATATGGACATGAAACGAACTTGAATCGTTCGCTAAAGATTTTGCTAAGAAGCTGAAACATATTTTTTCAAAAAAAAAAAGACAATATTTAGCCACGGCATGGGTGTTTTAGCCGAGTGATTTTCAAAAGGTCACCGAACAGGATGGAAGCAAGAGAAGGAACGAGAGAATGAAATTTACCCAGCAGCCCGCCTCGTCCTTGGTGAATTTCATGGAAGCAAATGGGCTGGCGGAATGCCCAAGACAAAACCTTTCGTAGCTAACTCAATAGGGACCCAAACCTTCTATACAATTGGGCCGGGCCAGTCACCATACAATATGGCCCAGCAACACCGGCCGTATTTGCTCAGCTACTGCTCATTGTCTTCGCTTCGCCTCGTCCTCAAACTTTCAATCTCCACGCCCAAATCCAGAAAACTGGATCTATCCCGGTTATATATAAACCTCGACCAAGAACCATCTCCGGAACGTTCATCTCATCTTGGAACTGGAACCAGTGATGACTCGGATGATGATCTCTTTGAGGGTCTAGATCTTGATGATGCGACTTTGAAACAATGGAGATAAAAGCACTTACAAGCCGGTGGATGGAGCCTAAGAAAACATTTGAGATCAGCTTCGCTCGCTCCGCCGTCATCATTTGATCTAGGATTCTGCAGAGAGCTCATGCTGGCGGACACATTCAAAATGTCATGAAGTAGTAGCTGCCTGCACTGTCAGATCATAGTGGAGCATGCTGAGAGCCGTGTGGGGAACTCTCCGTTCTAAATTATATTCTAAATTATAAGTTATTTTAAATTTTTTAAAAAATTTTAAATTATAAATTACTCGATAACTTTTTCTCTAAAATAATATATCTTCACTCTATATTTCTTCTCTTTTTTACTTTTCTTAATTCTCGTTCCAAAATCTAAAATATCTTATAAAAAAAACGAAAGGAGTAGTATATTCCACCAGTGATCCTTTCACCCTTTCTGCTCAAGGTTTGAAGCTGCACTACATGGAGGAATGATGATGGTACTAGCAGCAAGCCACTGGAAGTTTTGAAGCCATCATCAAGTCACAGGAATCACAGGATAATGAAGTGAGCCCGGGCTTGCTTCTGGTAAATTCACTCATCGTTGTGATATTTAAGGGCAGTGGAAGATCAGCTGGTACTGGATCTTGTATCTAGCGGCACCAATAGGGTTTTCTAAACTGTTTGAGTCGCGGAAACCGCTCGACAGCGGTTTAACAAAAACCGTAAAAACCGCAAAAACTATTATAAAAACCGAACAAATATAAAAATCAAATTTTTGTGAGAAAACCGAACGGTTTTTACGGTTTACCCAGCGATTTTACGGTTTATCGAGCGGTTTTTACGGTTTACCATTTTTTGAATTTGAAATCAAATCGGTTTGAGCGGTTTTTCAATGGTTTTTGCGGTTTGAGCGGTTTTTGAATTTTCAAATTTTTATTTTTTAAAAAAATTTTAAAACAAAAACTGATCGACCGTTAAAATCGAACCGCAGCGGTTTGATCGAAAACCGTGGTTTTCAAATGGTTTTGTGAACGCTGGGCAGCAGCTGATCTTTGTTACAGGATGGCAGCCTAGCTACTGTCTTGTTGACTGGACGAGTGGTTTGGTTGGTTCACGGTGACCGGTTGCTTTCTCTAATTACTCCACTAGGAGTGACAGGTAATGTTCGCTCTCCCCTCCTGTCGATTCTTGTCCATTTTTGTCTGCAATCGTGACCGTGTGAATGCTTAGATTCGGGCGACAATGCATTAACCGCAGACGCGTTTTATTCATTAGCGGTTCTCTGGTATTGCTCCGAAAAACTTCCTACTCCACTCTCGATGGATTGATACAGCAGAGCTAATTTCAGCTCTTTCTTTGCTTAAATTGTCTGTTCATTAGTATGAATCACGCTTCTTTTTGCAACGAATGAACTCTTATCATCTCTGATTTAACTAGATACTAGCAAATCATCACCTGTTATGGCGACACCGGCGTTTATACGACAAGTGGAATAGTATAGATGGGGCTTGCGATGGCTGTGGCACTGCAGCAACATGCTCGAAACGCACTGGCCACCAAATCAGCAATAAAAAAGGGTAATTTTCTTTCAGTGATGTAATGTGAACATAGAGATTCTGAAGAAGGTTCTTGGCAGGTCTTGTCGATCCCCAACAGCACGTAAAGCGACTCGTACGCCGGTTGTCTTTTTCAAGCTGAACACATCAAAATGCGCACGTGCGTTTAATTTGGTGCCGGCGAGAAACAATTACTTATATTTACGGACGTGCCACCTGGTTTAGCAGAGCTTCTTACAAATCCTTAAGCATTAAGGAACGGTGAACCATGATGTATCGATCCTGGGTTAAAAGTCATCCTCTGTGAGAATTTGGGTGTGCATTTTTTAACACGATGGCAACCTAAATCAGGGGTCACTAATGCAGCTAACTATAGTACTATTTGGTAGGAGTATGAATCATGGCAAATGTAAATTTAATTAGATTATATTCGTATTCAAGAACTTGCCGCTTTCACAATCCATCATGATCAAGAACTTTTGAGCTAATTCATAATCCGTAGGCCTAGCTAGCAACCAAACAAAGGTTTCCAAATGTACCATATGATCGAGTGCCACAGCCAGAGAAACCACGCCCTAATCCACTCTACAAAGCCATACCGGTGGTTAGATCACTAATGGTCTGCCACTAGCCAACATTAGCAAGTTTGTTGGAACAGGTCTAGGTAGGTAGGTAGGCATGGATGGCCAAGGCTAAGACCTTCTAGAATCCAACAAAATGGACCAGACAGACTCGATCGGGTTGGAAACGGAGTGGCCCTAACAAGTAAAAAACGGAGTGACCAGACAGACACTTGTCTACCCATCCCACCATTTTTATCATTTTTAATCTCGTGTTTATTTTGAAAATAACAAAGTAAAAAGAGACAGAAAAAGTATTATTTTTTTTTAAGGGTGTGGTGTCTAGATCAAGTTAGATCCGATGTCTACCGTTTGCCACATACCCTCTGAGATGTCTTGCTTTTTATTTAAAGTTCTCCTTTCGTATTAAAATAAGGCTCTCTTTTAAAAAAAAAATTTTTTCTTACATTTTTCTTGTGAAATTTTTACGGTCTAAAGGTACAGAAATTTTCGCGGTCCAAAGGAGGTCTAAGTGATGTTTTTTACTTTTTAAAATCGATGTTTTATTATTTATTCTATTCAAAAAATTTAAAAAATACAAAAATAAACAAATCAAACATAAAGTATTTTTAATAATAAATTATTTCATAATAAAATAAATAATTTTTTAACCCTTTTTAAATAAAACAAATGATTAAAGAGAAAAATTTAAAAATTTAAAACCACATTTATTTCGGGACGGGAGGAGAGAGTATAGTAGTACTACTACAGTATTAGAATTTAGGATTTCTTCCAATTAACATGAGTGCCTCAAAATTAGGCTACCAGGAGTGGGACACGCACGCGTATTTGTAGTTCGAACTTTACATGTGGACGGATAGCTGAATTCGCGCTCTTCAAAAACTTTAGATGGGCCGGGTCATACGCGTACGGTCGTTCCGTCGTCTGCTCCGATCAACGAACCCACAAAGAACTTTAGACGCCGGATCTGACAGGGTCTCCGCCAAACGGCACAGGCTTCGCTTCGATCCGATTTGGGTCAATTTGGGGTTTGCACGGACTAGATCGAGTCAAAGCTGCCGTACGACGTGCTCGTCGATCACTCGCCAGTCTCACTGCGCCGGCGACCGTACGGACGACATCATCCCTTGCGGTTTGACGAAGGGCAGCACAGTCACGGCGCAGAGGAGAAGCTAACAGAGACGTCGCCCAATGAAATGGAACGCTTAGCGTGGTCCTCCCAAGAAAGAAGGCTCCGTCCGGCACATGCTTAGGAGTCTATCGTCTCTGGTCCGTCGATGTGCGCACCACACGTGGTGTTGGTTCCTCACCGCTTTAATCTGCTGGCTCTTCGTAGTAACACTGGGCATGTGTGTGACGCTGCAAAACACACGCTTTCGTACAGCAAAACATAGTCATTCATCGATGTGTAAAGTTAGCGCAAGCGTCCACACCACGATCACAAAGACAACGCACGCATTTGCCGGCATTTTCCACAGCGAGTCCGTTGCCTTGCCTGGGCGCTCACGGCAGCTGACACGTCCTCCTCGACCAAGTACGAAATGCAACGAAGAACAAGAGCGGCAAGGTGTCCCGTGCACATCCGCAAAGTGATCAGGAGTACTGGTAGTACTGTACCGGAGCAGGGCCGCTCCCCCGCCCGAAAAAGAAGCTCAGCAGCTCGAACTCCAAACTAGTAGTAGTATCGTCATCAGAGTTTAATGCATCCAACGGCCTCCTGCTGGCTGGCTGAATTCAATCGAGACGAAGAAGGAATTGAAGCGCGCGTTACCTACCCCCCTGCTTGCTGCCGGCTGCACGTGACTGCAGGTAGTCGGAGTAGCTGAACTGAAGCAAGGAGCAGTACCGTTAATTTATTACTAGTACTTGCGGCCGGGAAACTGCTGCACCGCACGGCCCCCGGCCTTCTTCCTCCTGAGACAGGGCCGGTGCTGCAGCATCGCTCCTGTTGCTAATTTTTTTATTAAAAATGTTAAAAAAATAGTTAAAAATATTGAAAATTTATTTAAATTTATTTGTTTTAGATATCGATTCACATATTTAGCATTTGACACGAAGAGATTTTGACTTTGCCTCTGCTCCTACAGGACGGGGACCGGCGAGGAGCACGGCAACATGTCTCGCATCGCGTTCCACTGCGCGGTCTGGTTGGTCTTTGCAGGGATCTTCTCTCCACGCATGTTATTTGACAACCGTTGCATGTTATTTGACAATAGTTGAATCTGACATATCAATAATTTAAATTTATTTTAATTCGAGATAATAAATATTATTTAAAAAAATCTATTTATCATATATCAGTGTACCTCCCTGCAGATGATGTTAGACTTTTTATTTTCTCCACGCTCAGCTGCATCCGGCCATCAATGTCGACGTGCGTGGTGCTCTGTGACAACAAGAGCAGCAGCAACAGTTCGTGGCTCCTGGCGTCGAGGTGAGGAGGAAGAAAATCGAGAAACAAACACCAGGGTTTTTAGAAATCGGTGCAAATTCAATTTTGTAAAGTTAGTTGTTTTTTGCTACAGTATTATCATCGATTTTGATCGAAAATCGAATGATTAATTTTCACGAAAATCTATCAATTTTGACTGGTTTATAAAACTTTGGAGCTACTCCCCACCCTGCACCCATCGAACGGTGCCCGCTTCATGCGTGGCTTCACGTTGGAAAAGGAAATGACATGGAAAATACAGTACTACGACGACTGCACAAAGACGATTTCATCACCTATCGCTCGCTTTCCATGTCACGCACTTAACTTTTTCGCTAGACCCGAGCAGGTGAGCGCTTTTGGTTGACGAACTGTCCTGCTTCGATTTTGAGAGTAACTCGTCAAATCCGGCACGACGAAGAAGAAGAAGAAAAAAAAACGTGTTGCATTATTGAAGTGCTCCGTAGGTTTGGTTCCCTTTCCGAACAACGGAATCAGGGGAACGGTTGCGCCGGAGATGGGACGGGGCCTACCCGGAACCGTTGTTTAAACGGATCGAGTTGTTTTTTTTAAAAAAAGTGATCGACTTGACGTTTGTTTAGACGGATCAAGAATACTGTTGATTTAGGGCAGTAGCAGTACACATTTCCGTGCACCCCTCCAAATAATCCCAACAACAGGTGGAGCTAGTTCAGGTCCACTGTTAGTGCGCGTACCTTCTCTTTTGCTCGTTGCATAAACGCCAAAATTCCTCCCTCACGAAAGAATATCTAACTTTCTCCTCTCAATAAAATGCAACCAACGCACATTCTCGAAAACTAATGAATATAAATATTCCACTGGAGCATAGTAGTAGAACAATACTCTCTCCAGTCTTTAATTAACGGCATCGTTCACTTCTAAATTCAACTTTGATCGTTTTATTAAAAAAAATCGATAAATTTTATATATTTTGATATAATTTGATTTGTCATTAGAGTTATTCAAGTCACAACTTAAAATTTTACATATTTAAATAAATTTTTTAATAAAATGAATGATCAAATTGACTATAGAAATCAACAACTATATAAATTTAAAAACGGTGAGAGTAACACGAAGTACCAAGAAATCGGATTCGATGTTCGTAGCCTGATGCCAATGCTGTCGTACCAAATTAATACGAGTATCTACGATCACTAACCCGGAAACGCATTGTCTAGCGGCTAGTGTAATGCCTGGGAGAGCGACTCGTCGTCGTACCCCCCACAAGCGTTGTACGCCGCACCTACCCGGAATAAAGCGCAGAGGAAATTGCACAAAACACTAAATTTTGAGACTATATTCTCAATATATACTAGAGTTTAAACTTCTTTTTATAAAACTCTAGATTTTAGTTCTAACTTTCTCATCTTGCACCACATTTTATTTCGAACTAGTATTAGGCCCACCTGAGGTCTTTATACACTAATATAAGTCAAATCTATTCTAACAAAAAGCCATGAACATAATTTTTTAACTTAAATCAATTCAAAAGTATTTTTTACCTTTTGGAAAAAAAGACACAACTATTTGAAATGTATTGGTCTCTATAAAATAAAAGAAGATACTTAAAAAAAAACAAAGGTGAACTTCACGTAAATAGTTGAATTTGTACTTGATATATAGTCGGTACATCTTTGTCCTAAAAAAGTTCACATTTAAGTTTTGTGCCATTTAACTTTAACTAACAGTTCTATAGACTCATTAACAACACAAAGCTTGTACTTTAAAATTCACATAAGAAATAATTTTATAATATATATTTATATTATTAAAGTTAATAAATTTTATAAAAATCAGTGGTCAAAATATGTTTGACTAAACACATACTACGTATGTAAAATTATTCTAGGGTAGAGGGAGTTGCCAAAATTTGATTAAGATTTTTGAAAAAGTGTTTTAGATACACTAATCATGTGAAAATGTTAACTCGTTCATATATTAGCTATTGAAAAACTACTAATTACATGACCCATTAATAAGCACATGTGAGGAAAAGGTAAAGGTGGTGCATAGCGAGAAACATTAAGATAAAACCTAATGTTTCATGCAAACAAGTCTAAAAACTAGTGTAAAGTGAACATATAGTCTCAAAACCTAGTGTTTTGTGGAATTCACTCTAAAGCATAAGAATCAACCATGGATTACCATTAAAAAAAGCGCATCTCAAGAAGATAGGAGAAGTTTTTGGAAACCACTTCGAACCCGGTTTTCTACAGTTCTAAAAACCGATTGGTTAGTTGGAAAAATCGGTTAGTTAATTGGTTTTGCTGCAGTACTTAAGTTCGGTTTTTGAACGAAAATCCATTGGATTTGTGTGATTTCTAAAATCTTGGATAGGAGCAGAGGGGTAGCTCACCAAACAGATCTGATACCCCCCTCCCGTCGTTCTTGCACAACCGCGCGCACAAAGACATGCTGCGTGTATTCCGGCTTTTCTAGAATCAATCCCACCGAGAAAGGAGCTTCGCCTGGCGTGGGGTTGCCACAAAAATGTCGGTGGTTGGTTGAGCTTGAACCAGAAGGAATATAACTGGAGTTTTTATTTATTTACTTACGTGGTACTTACTGGTACTGAAAACCGAAAGCAATGCAGCGTGCCGTTGAGTCGAGGGACGCAGAGGAAGGAAGCGCTTTCCACGCCCGTTAAGCACGGCCATGTGCCGCTGATGGGGAGTGCTCAAAAAGATCCCAGTGGCTTGCGGAATGCGGAGTGGACGGGCCGGGAGCCATGGAAGCTTGATTCCAACTCAGCGTTGCTCCTTTCGTGAAGCAACAGCTCCGGCTCTGGCCCTCAGGGGTGGTACAATTAAACAAACGCGTCTCAGGTCTGAGGCTGAAAAGAGAAAATCAGCGGGAACGTTGCATCAGAATAGCATCAGAGAAAGATACTACTCCGGTTTAAATGATCAATTTCAACAGTCCTCGTTATAGCTAGTATGATTTATCAGAAATTAACAGCTCAGCAACCATGGGAATATTACCTAGAGCTGCTATTGCTACACATCATCGTCCTGGATTCCAACATAGCTTCTCCCTTAATTTTTTGATGCACTAGCTTATAATGGTATATAATTGTACATGAACCCAGGTTTGTCCCAGAAGCTACAACAAAGAAATCTTGTGAGACTTTCTCCGGGAAGCTAAATCAAACAAGCCCAAAAAGGGAATATTACCATGGCCAGAAAATCGCTACCAACATCCCTATGAGTTGAATATTGTCCATACCAGTTCACTTTCATAGGATTTGTTTCATTTTGTTTTCTAGTACATTTTAACTCATTAATTTCATTATGTACATGCTCTCATGTAGGCTCTTTTTACTTCAGCTTTTTTCAGCCGAAAAACTAAAAACTGAGAAATAAAAACAAACAAAGTTTTGAAAATCTGATTTTTAAAATATTGAAAAGTTAGCTTTTGCATAAATAAACTAAAAGCTGAAAAGCTCACTGAAAACTGCTTTTCTAGCTTTTAATGTGCAGAAAAATTAAATATATATTAAAAAATCAACACTTAAATTTCACCGACTAATTTTTTAACTAGCCATCAACCAACTTTTTTAAAAAGTTAAAAAACTTCGCCCTAAAAAAAAAAGCTGTAGTATTCGTCTAAAAATCAAACGGGTGCCCACAAATTAAATTCCACACCGAATCACACCAAACACCTGGTGTACGAGTACTCCCTCCCAAACACCCTGCCCGGAAAACAAACCGGACAATAAAGTAGCAATAAATAAAACAAAATAAAAGCGAGAGGCATAGGACAAAGGCACTCAAGCCGCAGCACACCTACCTCCCAAATCCAGCGCTTGCAACCAACCAACTCTCTCTCTCTCTCTCTCTCTCATCACACACCAACTCGGTCAAATGGCTCAGCGCGATCCGGGTCAATGGGCCCCCCACCTCCCTCCACCCTCCTCTCGTCCCCTCCCTTCCCCTCCTCCCCATATAAAACCAACACAACCACCACCTCTCCTCCCAAGTTCACAAAAAGCTCGCACGGAACAACAAAACTCCCGTCACAACCAGGCTCCTCGTCCTGGCACACCCTCTCCTCTCCCTCCACAACAAGAACAAAATAAACACAGGCGAATCTGTGCCTGTAAAACTCCAGGCGTCGAAGCGCGTTCATCGGCGGCGAGACGATCGAGAGCCAAGCACAGCATGGGAAGGTCTCCGTGCTGCGAGCAGGCGCACACCAACAAGGGCGCCTGGACCAAGGAGGAGGACCAGCGCCTCATCGCCTACATCAAGGCCCACGGCGAGGGCTGCTGGAGGTCGCTGCCCAAGGCCGCAGGTACACTAACAGCCACTTGCTTCTTTGTTACGCGTGCCACTGGAAGATTTAGAGATGTGTCTGTGGGCGTTTGGATTTATGCAACCATAATAAACTGTAACGGGATAGATAGACATGATGTTGTATCCACGAGATGGAGAGAGATCAGACGTGCTTACGCGCGGCGGATGGTTTCGCAGGGCTGCTCCGGTGCGGGAAGAGCTGCCGGCTGCGGTGGATCAACTACCTGAGGCCGGACCTCAAGCGGGGCAACTTCACGGAGGAGGAGGACGAGCTCATCATCAAGTTCCACGAGCTGTTCGGCAACAAGTAAGGCCGCGTCGTTATTAAGATCCAACAGCTGCGGATCATGACTGCTATATTTGATTTCCGAGTATTTACTCTAGCAGTACCTTGCAAGAAAGCATTTTTTTTTTCTGATCATTTTTCTCTGTTCCGAACCAGGTGGTCGCTCATCGCCGGGAGGCTGCCGGGCCGGACGGACAACGAGATCAAGAACTACTGGAACACGCACATCAAGCGCAAGCTCCTCGCCCGCGGCGTGGACCCGCAGACCCACCGCCCCGTCAATGCCGCCGCCGCCGCGCCGGCGCAACCGCAGCCGCATTACCAGCTACCGGCGGTGCAGAAACAGAGCTTCCCTGCGCCTCCACCAGGCCATCACCAGCTGCCGCAGGATAATCACTTTGCCAGATTTCTGCCCCACTCGCCTGAGGCTTGCAGCCACAGCAGCGACGACGAGCCGCGGTCCGCCACTCCGCCGCCGCCTGCAACGCGGCCGCGGCAGCACCTCGACATCGACCTCAACCTGTCCATCAGCCTCGCGCCCTACCAGCCGCCGGAGGAGTCCGGGGACAAGCCACTGAAGCAAGTACTCCTACCAGCCTCGACGACGACAACGACAGCAGCGGCAGCAGACAACTTCAATACGGTGCCGGTGTGCCTGTGCCTCAACAGCCTCGGGTACAGGCCTGGCGTCGAGTGCGTTTGCGGCGGTGGCGGCGGGTCCCGGCAGCAGGAACAGTGGGCTCGCACTAGTCTGTTACAAGCTGCGCCCTGCTACAGAGGCCAATAGCATGAGATTAGCGATATGATCAGAGGGGGTGAGGCAAAGTAATAGGAGTATAGTTTTAACTAAAAAGCCAGACATGCTTAGAGATCTTTGTAACATAGTCTTGACTTGTGCTGGCTACCTGCTTCTTGTTCCTCGTCTTTTATCAGCACTGCCTAAAACATGGAGTAGCTTCTCTCCTTTTGATGTGCAAGTTCATGATCTTCATCTAGATACTGTAGATGTTTGAGTCCAGAGACATGTCCTTTGGTTAATTAGGATAGTTACAAACCTGACTTTCTAGTATGACTACAACTATTTCTCAGCACCTTGCCTCTGCAACTTGCCTCCTTTGGAGCAGAGAAATTTTTCTGTTTTCTAAGTTTTTTGGGTAAAATCTGTGATATTACTGTGTTCCAAAGAGCTTTATTTTGAGGATTTATGGATATTCTTGGCTGGGCTAAGGATCAGAAGGTAGGAATAGAAGTGATGTTGAAGTAAATGGGGGTGTTGTGATGGTAGTTATGGGAAGTTAGGCTCTTGAATGTTTGCAGACACATGGCCACTTGCAGGGAGCCATTTTCCAGAAAAGAATTCAAAGAAAAGTCTTGTTGTACAGGGCGTTGGAAGCATGTGAGGTGGATTCCCTTCCTCTGATTAGGTAGGTTGGTCGAAGGGATGGAAGAGGTGTTAATACACCGAAGGGTAGGGGATAAAGTGCCACGACGAAGGGGCATGTATTGGAGGGCTTTTTGGGTTTATTAATGACCTAATGCTCAGAGCATGGAGTGTGTGGTCTGGTGTCTGGTGATGAATGGTGGTTGTTGGTGGGCAAATCGGTACTGCCGCATCTAAACTTCAGGGTTTTTGAAGCAGAGCGAGAGTGGTCTTCAGTAATTAAGTACACAAGCAGAACATGAACATTCTAAATAGGGGTGAAAACTAAAACCAATTAGGTGACCTTCAAACCTTTTAGTTCAACAAAATAAACTAACTTTTTAAAATTTTCTCTATTTTTAAAAAACTAGTTCATAAGTTAACTTTAAATGCACCTATTAACACCTCTAATTCTAAAGCGTTCTTAATTTTTAAGTGATGATGGTAAGTTACTAGTACTATGTGCAAAGCAGGTTTTAGGCTGTGATCTCTGTTCCAAGCTCATTTTGGTGCGAGAAATGTGCTGGCTGTGATTAACTTCTTTATATATGCTCCACTTAGCTAGCGCTAGTAGAGAAGTGATCTGACAATATTTATACCGAAGGTGGTCAACTACGCATGGTTGGTACGCGCGATTCCAAAACCCAAGAAGTTATATGCGGCTAATATCCGCACCTAGTAATAAAAATAGCCAACGTGTAAGGGAAGGGTTGAAAATGTGGTGATTGTTCTGATCGATCATGATCCACTCAAATGGAGAAGATTATATGCTCGTGACTCATGCATCAGGCAAAGGAAAGCTAAGAGTTACTGCGAAAATTACTGCTGGTCCGTCAAAGTTGAAATTCTGATCTGCGACATAAGCATGGTGCTAGGTAAAAAAATTATGTTAATTCTTCCTTTGTTGCCATATGTCAGCCTAGCCATCTTTTACATGATTCGCCATATCTGAATTCTTTGGTGACAAATACGTAGTATGAAACTTCTATATGGAGACCAATAGAAGACTGGAACTGCACTCAAGGTGCTCCACGCCAAATATGTCAAGAACGGTAATAGGAAATCTCGTAACTTCTCGTCACATAATAACTCTAAACAAGATTAGTCATACTTGGTGTCAGATATAGCGTACCTCATTTCCCTTCGATGTAAGCGGGGGCGTCTTAGGCCCGTGCGAGCTGTGCGACAACACAGAATCCCAAAATTATGAGACCTCAAATTTTCTAAGTACTTTAAACATATAATTGCATTTATAAGCTTTGTTTCAATAGTTTTATTTAATTGATCTCATGTATAATCTATAATAAACATAGATTAGTTTAGAAATTGTTTCAAACTATAAGACGTGTTTTCCACGAATTAAATTACAAATAGTATAGTCTATAATGAGTATAAATTGATCTAGTTTTTAATTGTTCTAAGCGCATCTTCTACAAATCGACTTTGAAAATATGAATTAAAAAAATAAAAAACATAAGATAAAAAAAAAATGGCACTAGAATTTTAAACCCTATTTATTGTTTTGTACAGAGACTTCAAATTTATAGGGACGCCCTGATGTAAGCCTGTCTATGCCGATGTGTTATGACGAAGTTTAAGCTGAAATAAATATTTACCAAATTAGTAATCGTGCAAAACTAGATTTATGCAGAAGTCAATATCGACAGTTCATTTTTATCACATACAGTATGTGTAATACATGCATGTTACAACTGTAATCATAATGAAGCCATGCACGTGAAACGTGCGTTGATATTCCTTGGAAAAAAAAAATTCAATTCAAGAACTCAGATATGCGAAATACTAACAAGACTACAGAGACTATCTCTCTGTCAAGTGAAAATAATTTATAATTCGAAAGCTTAGTCGAGAAGTTGCTGCTACAAGAAAATCTGTTCATTTGAAAATTGTGAAGGCTTTCTGATGGGAGGAGGAAAAAAAGGCATATCTGATCATGTCAAACTGCACGTGATTAAGCCAACAGAGAGTAAGTCCAGTAGCAACATATGGCACCAAACAAGAACTCCAAATCTTAGGTAACGATTTGTTGAAATATGTCTGAAAAATTTACATCTCACAAACCAGATATTCTCTTGGCTTAGGGCTAAAAGTTCACCAACGTTTGAAAAAATGGTTTCTTGCATGAAAGAAATATAGTAGTGACGTGAGCCTTCCACCCAATGCTTCTATTCATATACATAATATTGTTGACTCACTGTAGGCCTACAATGACTCGTGATCTACTGGCAACATCAATTATTTTACAGGGTTGGCCGGCGGGGTCTTGTGCAGAGAGAACTTTCTAATGACCATCAGAGGTGGGTAAATGCAAATGCAAAGCGGAAGAGAAAAAAAGAGAAAGGGGCGCAAGAATCTGTCTGATTGCTAAAGTGCATTTGACCACCGAGTGCATGGTGGAGCAAATGATTCCATCCAACAAGCATTAGCTACCCCTCCTTTTCACGTTGAGCTGACTACTGAACCTCCAGTGGCTCAAGCAATTGCTGACCTGCTACAATATTCTTATTTTTTTGGATGACAATTTATAATGTTCCTTTTGGATAGAAGCGAATTTAATGGGGAACATCCTATGCCTATGGCCATGAAGAGGTACCTGTGTTAACTGAATCGTTCCAGATCACAGGATCAGATCATCCGGTTATGGTATTTAGTTTGGAAATGTAGGAAGCTTCCTGCTGAATTTGCATCTACCTTTTGAGCCAACCAAAATGATCATAATCCACTCACCGGCAAAAAAGAATCCGAACCACCGGCACCAACTTAGGACAAATATGATGAAGATTGTACTTTCTCTGTCCCCAATTACTTGTCATCGTCCGTCATCTTAGAGTTCACAAAATTTTCCTTTTTATTTATCATTCTCATTTTTTAATACATCTTTATGTATTTCTAAAACATCTCTACGCTCTCCTTCTTATTTTCAACGCATCTCATTTTTTTTACTATTTTTAATCTTTATGTCCACATGTAAAATGACAATTAAATGAGCACGGAGGGAGTAGTATGGACGGACAGGGAATAGAGGGGATGTGGAATAAGAGCGAAGGTTTTTTCTGTGAAACATTGGGCGGTGGTAGCTGGTGGTTGGTAATTGGTAGCCCACATGACGTCACCTCAAAAGGCAGCAGCAGCACACAACGGCAGGCCAGCCGATGCTTTTTTGCCAATTGCCAATTGCTCCTATCTCATCTCCGATCTCAGCCATCCTTTTCAGATGTCGTTTTCCATTGGCTTCGTGATTTTTTATGGCATCAGTGAAAAAAGGTGTACCCTTTTTGTTGGGGCTCACCTTCTAGAAGCTGAAGTGACTCCCCAGCATCCCCAGCGACTTCCGGTGATTGATCAGTGGATGCAGCGTCCGCTTGCAAATTACCTGAGTACCTGTCAGTGTTCTACTAGCTGAACAACAATGAATGCAAAAAGTGGCCAATGTTGCCAGGTTGCCCATTTTTTTTCAAATAAAGGAGCAGGCTGAGCAGCTGATGAACTCCAAGAAAAGTTGAAAGGGATATCAGGTTCATAGTATTAGCTAAGGCAAAAACCTAACAGCTTGTTGATTAACTAACTTTATGCCAACTCCAATGTGCAACCCTCTTTGTTATGTCAGGCTCATTGCAGCCCACCCAACATTTAACAAATGGTCTGGATTGAGGTGGACATGTTGCTGCAGTGTCTATGATCTTTTCAGTCATACTGACCAAAGAGTGGTAATTGCCGGTCAATATGCTGATCTTGTTTCAGAATAAAAGTGATCTTAACTTCATCCCTAACCATCCAAACATCACATGCTATGCTCAGTTCCCCTTGAGATCTTGTCCTCCTGCTTATGAATCTAAATGGACTAGGGACGCTGTACATACCTGGTATGTAGACGACGCAGTGTGTACTTTGAGTATGGATAGACAATACAGCTACATGAATTCATGGTCACATAATGACATATACTCTGCAAAGACCACATGAAGCATATGTTAGATGTATATGCCTCTTGTATTTCCAAGAATACAAGCAGATACTACAAGTCTACAAGCAACCTTTTCTACCAAGAATTCATACTGTGTTTTCAAGAGGCAACATATCTAAGCACAAGGTGGGTTTCTCCAAAAGGTCAAGATATTAATTTATTGATTGTTTTGCTCTATATGCATTACATAGGTGTTCCATGCATTGCAATCCGCTAGAAGAGATTCTCACCCATCAACAAACTGAAATACCCAACTGGTTTGGCCGCAAGCCAAATTGCTCTCAATCTTTTCAAACATGCTGCACACATGACATAACTGGGCAGATAAGTGTAAAATAGACTTTTCCAGGTGAAAGTCACATAAACTTCTGGATAAATCTGCTGTATGTAGCAAAAGATAAGAAAAGTTGTATATATGTTTTTTAAAAGTTTTTACTACACAAGATGAGTTAGGTCTAGTGAATCTTCTGCCAATGAGAGGGACTCCACGAAAAATAAAGTAGGTGGGATACTGTCAATGCATGCGGATATGATGCAAAGCCCCGTATAGCTTTACCTAACACCACCGTTTGAGAAACTGGAAAGTGCTGCAAATAATCTATATATCATCAATTGTGAAGAGTGCAATAACCCTTCTAGAATGAGGTAGGTCAAGTGCAAGAATACTTAAAATCTTTGTCATTGCAACAGAACCGGCACCTAACAAGAGAAGTGAGCAAAAAGATATGATAACCTCATGAGCACCCACCAGGGCACTCTGGTGTGGTAAAGCATGAAGATATGGTAGGCTCAACTGAATTGTAAGCTTCTATAGATCTTTGTCATGGCATCACCCAGGCCACCTAACATGCAGACAACAAGAGCAAATTCAAAATTTTCCACGACGACTTCATCACTAGAATCTTTTGTGATAACTTATTCCGCCATTGTCACTGTCCAAATTCCTAGTTCCATCAGATAGTAAAAAATATTAGAAAAAAAATTCTTGCTTGCTACATTTATGTTGTTCCATTTTCAAGGATGATAGCAACTATTTAATATAGGAATTCATCATGTCCCTCCAAGGATAACGTGACAGCAGGCCGGTGCATCTAGCTCCCGCTTGCACAGGATCCGAGGAAGGGTCCGACCACTTTGGGTGTTTCGTACGGCGTACGCAGACTTTCCCTACATTTCTGCAAGAGGCAGTTTCTAGGACTCAAACCCATGACCTCATGATCACAAAGCAACAACTGCATCGCGGTGCCAAGGCTCCCCTTCACCTCTTGCATAGGGTCCGGGAAAGGGTCCGACCACTTTGGCTCTTTTGTATGCAGCCTTTCCCTAAATTTCTACAACAGGCAGATTATTGGACTCGAGCTTGAGGCCTAGGCAACAACTCTAAAGATAACGCAAGGGAAGGAAAATATCCAAATCTAAATGTATGAAATAGCACAAATGCTGATTTACCTAAACTTGCATGACATATATGTTAACATTATTCACAGGAGGAGCTTATTGTTCCAAAG
Organism: Zoysia pacifica; assembly: GCA_001602315.1. Lineage (NCBI taxonomy): Eukaryota > Viridiplantae > Streptophyta > Magnoliopsida > Poales > Poaceae > Zoysia > Zoysia pacifica. The sequence continues at coordinate 26,854 of BCLH01003451.1, forward strand.
AAAAGGTTCAAGGCTGGCTTCCTGTTGAATTAGTGGATTTGCCTTGTCAGCTCAGAAGTGTTAAAGAAATAAATGTACATGGAAGGAAAAAATTACTCAAAAATGTTCAAACTTTAATCAAATTCAACAGCAATAAACTGTCCTTAAAGATGTGATGAGAGGACAATATTTTGTCACTCATGTTTGATGAAGAGAAAGAGACTACAACAGAACTAACGCAAGAACTAAATTAATATCAGAAAAGAAAACTGTAATACTGTTTCATAAGAACAGATACATCTAGGATGACAAATCTTAGACCACTGGATATCTTCATTTTTCCTGTGTTTATGACATAAGCGAAATTGTTCATTACAGAAGCCCAAGACAAGACTGAACAGTTGGACATGTCCAAATGTATGAAAACATAATTTGCTAAATGGGCTTGGCAAATCACGTAAAGCGCGTTGGCATGGGACCAAAACCATGTTTAAATATTATTTTTCAAGAACACGCAGGAGAGTTGTGTATCATTAAATTAAGAAGAAAGAAGGTTCAAATACCCGTACAACAAACACCACCACTCAGAAGAAAGTAGATTACATTGGCGTCTATGCTAACTGCTAAGTAAGAGGCAACCTCAACTCAACCCACTAAGAGAAACTAATATGCTGTTAGTGAGGCAGCCATCACCCAGAAACAACAAGGCCTGTTTAAATATTTCAAATTAATATGTAAATAACAAGGCCCGTTTTGCGCCATGGGCCAGAATTCCATAAAACAATTAAAATTGTAATTTAACTTCCTCGAGGCCCACAATTCAAAATTACAACAGCCACTTGCAGAAATGCAGGGAAAGGCTTCGTGTGTGGTCGGACCCTTCCTTGAACGCTGTCTAAGCGGGAACTATGTGTACTTTGGAGGTTTCCTCTGAACAGACAACATGTTAAATTGACATTGACGTTTGGATGGGGCATAAAAGGCACAATCCATTCCGTAAGAAAAAAAAAAGGTTTAAAGCTTCTAAGGACAGAACATGGCACATTATCATAAAATCCGGGGCTGTGATGATGTTTAAGTAGAAAACCAGTTATACTCCAGAAAAGAGAGAAAATCCCAATCACGCTCGATAGAATCATAAGCTCAATTTGTCATTCATGCGGGCCAATCAGTCTCAACTGCCGATTCCTCTATCAAGCGGCCGTCACTCACCAGACATCTGCCACTGATATGAACAATACAGAAGATCGTAAACTGCTCCACTGCTATACTGAACCCGATTCCACAGATTCTACCCATCAGTCCACCGACTCAACGACTAAGCAATCGACTCGGCAGCTAAAACAGCCAAACTGCACCACGTCGGTTACCTCCGCACGCACTGACACGTATAAACCCTAGGCGC
>BCLH01003452.1:0-22775 GCA_001602315.1 Zoysia pacifica
AAAATGCATTATCTCTTATTACTGTGACCAAGAATAAAATACAACAATTGGGTCTGATGGGTGGGCTTTATTCTTTCAAAGGGTTACTTTATTTTGCAACAAGCATGGTATCTAAGTTCTTTCAATGGATGGTAATTATGTGCCTTTTGGAAGATCAGCTCGGTTTGTTGCAATTTAAATAAATGATGATTATTTTAGAAGAGAAGTATGTATTGGTGTCATTGATCGAATTATTCAAGAGATTGATACTCGATTTGATAAGGTTAATATGAAGTTACTTTTTTGTATGACAGCCTTGAATCCTTTAAATTCTTTTGCTTCATTTGATGTTCATAAGATATGTGGACTTGCTCAATTTTATTCAGATGATTTTTCAAGCTTAGATTTAATAAAACTTGAAATGCAACTTGATAACTATATTGATGATATGAGAAGGTAAGATAGCTTCTAAGGCATAAATAATTTTATTGAGCTCTCAGTTAAGCTTGAATTTCTGTTATAAAATTGACACTTTAATTTTGTTGTGCATGCAAAAAAAAAATTAACCGACCTTGAATTTAAAAGCCAGCTCCGCCACTGGCTGGACGACAAGGAAGGCAGAGCTTGTTCTGCCGTGAGTTTTGGGTAGGAAGAGTGTGCGAGAGGCAAATTCAAATAGTAGCTGCGTAGGCCTTCGGTTAGATCTCCGGTAATAAAAAAATATAGTTGGTTTCTAAAAACAAATTAAGGGTAATTTAAACTTAATTGGAAAATAATTAGTCGATGGCTGAATAAAAAATTAGTTTTTCTATTAGCCTATTTATTTAAGAGAAAAAACTAATTTTTAGTCGGTAAATAATTAGTTGGTCGGATCTGAAGAGACCTTTAATAGTTACGGCTGTTTTGCTTTAGCTACGGTAGCAATGAAGATTTGAGAATCATCTGACAGCGGTTAAAATGTCAAATGAACACAGCCAAGATCCATGAGTTTGCAGCCTGCAGAGCGCAAGTCGCCACGGATCAGCTGCCTTTCCGACTCGATAGGACAGGCAGGAACAAGCAAGGCGCTGTACCTGGCGCGCGTGGATGCATGGTGATCATGCCCATGCCGGCCGTGCTTGCGAGGTCGATTCCGACGAGAACCGACCGGCGAAGGACAGGAGCACGGGCGCGGGGCGAAATCATGAGTCCGTGCTCGTACGCGCACCTCGCTGCAGGCAGAGACAGTCACAGCAGCTTCGATTCGCAACGCGTCTTCGTCGGTTAACTCGAACCCGAATGGCACATCAGAGCTTCAAGTTGAAGTTCGTGAACAGTCAGTGTGCCGGGATTCTGTTGTGTTGGAACTTGGCTGTAAATACGATCAAAGTGATCGATCCAAAGGTTTGTACTAAAAGCGACGGTTTCAGGCACCATCTTCCGCTGCCAAATTACGCCGGGGAAAAGCGAAGGGAAAAGCAAAAGGAGGCGGAGAGGGTCACAAACTTCCAACGGGAAGTCTACGCAAAAACCGAAGAATCGACAGCGACGCCTCGCTGTTCGACTTGTGACACCGCGACCGCGAGGCAGGCCACCAAGCGGTTCTTGAATTTGAACAGAGGCTACGGTCGAGTGCAAAACGCTTTGGTCAAAGCGTCCAACAGCTGCTGCATTCTTGATCCTTGCACTTTCGTTCTCATTTGGAAGATGACCTTCTGTCGACCGTACTCTCGTTGTCACGTAGTAGCTCACCTCCTCAAACCTGCCAAAACTTTGGAAGTTCATCCAGCGACCCAAAGCACCTTGAATTCCACAAGAGCTCGCTCGAGGACGCGTGCGGAAACACCCGTCCAGATGCTACAGGACGTGGATATGCAGACTAGCTCGTGACCGGAAACATCAGCATGGGCGTCCGGGTTTTGTTTTGGCGTCTTACATCGGTACCTCCTACTCTCCTCACAAGTCACAAGCAGTAGCACGTCCGAGCTACAGCACAGCAACCGGTGTCCACGCTCTGCCTGCTCCGAGCCAATGTAGTAGCCATATGGATTTCTTGCCGACTGGTGCGGTGTTCTTCCTTCCCCTTCTTTCCACTGCCATATCCATGTCCATGCCCTCCTGCTCTGCTACTGCTACCGCCCCATACTCGAATCACGTTTCCGCAACTCTCCTGGCAGACCCAATTCCAATCCTGGCAGCCTGCCTTCTCGAGTGCTTGCACTCCAAGCGTGCTTAATTTGCAAGAAGAGTGGCCTTTACTCAAAACCGCCCTTGACTTGCGCTGAAGATCGATTGCAACCCTAAGCGCGCCCTAGTGATAGGACAATGATAGATTGTTTGAACGGCGAGCGTGTACGCGTTGCTGCTAAGTTCTTCTAAAACAACGTGCCAACAGGCTAACTTTGCGAAACTTTTTTAAAAATGGCACGATAATTTTTTTTGAAAATCGCACGATAATTTTACGAGAATCAGTTCCATTTCAAATATGATTACTTAAAAAAACATAAGATTGGAAACAACCAGCCTTAAAAGTTGCCACGGTAAAGAATCTCTAAAGTTTTCGATCGGTGCGTCCGAGCATAGGATCCATCCACGCGGATCTGGCCTGCGTTTTTCAGTTGAGATGTGTGCGCCGCCTGCGACGCAGTAAAACTGCCATTTTTTTTTTTTTTTTGCTACGAGCATGAGCATGAGCATCGAGTCGTGGTAAAACCCAAGTGCATAAGTCCAGGATTGCGGCACGTCGAGCTGCGGCTCGAAGCTTGCACGTGATGCAAAAAAGGGCGTTTGGGGCGAACCGCACACACAGATCGCCCGCTCAGTCTTGCAGAGTCCGGCGCCGAGCCCGTTAAAACCCAAAACGGCGCGCGTGCCCGGCCAAGGACCTCGCGAAGGCGGACTAACCGGGCAAGACCGGCGAGACGTACGCTCTCGGGTGGGGCCCGCGCTCCGGGTCAAGGAGAAGTGGGCTCCTCGCAAGAACCGATGGAGACGGGTGTAAACCACAGCATAGTTAGACCTTAGCAGCAGAATCTCACGCCTGCCTGATGTCACATCTACCTAGTCAGGATACTGTTAACAGTGCGAGGTGTCTGTGAAGCACGGCACACAAAAAGCAAGCATGCCACTAACAGTTGCGAGCTGGTGGTACAACTGCAAAGCGCGAGGAGCAGTGGGATACAGAGAGAGGAGCTGCTAGACGAAGAAGCAGAGAGAGAGAGAGAGAGAGGAAAGGCGAGAACAAATTCGGATGGAGAAGGGAGGGAGGGAGGACCATATGATGGCAGCTGTGGGCATCGTCGACGGTTAAAGCGACGACACCACTCATCGATCTGGTAAAGCTCGAAAGAAGCTGCTGCTGCTCTCCTCTCTTCTCCTTTTCCCCTGCCGCTTGGCCGTCTCTTCGTCTTCTTTCTCGTCCTGCTTTGGGGAAAGAAATGATGTGGGGGCTCCTGCCTGTCACCCGTGCCTCGCTGGCTAGGTAGATAGATGCTGCAGGCTGCAGCGCCTCGCCTTTATTAAGGCGGACGCTTGGGCTGTGGCGGAGGGGAGAGGTGCTCGCTCTCTGGCGGCCTCGCTGTGATTTCGCGAGGATTTCGGAAATCGATCGCTGGAACGTTTGAGTCGGTTTTGTTGTCCGGGAGGGCGAGGCGAGGAATGTTTCGGAGTGGTATGTGCGATTTTCGTTGCTGATTTCTTCCTCTAGGCGGCTACTGGTGTTCTTGGGCTTGTTTGTTCCAGTTGCTTGGGTTGATTCTAGTGCAGGTTTTGTTCTTAATTTGTGTACTACTGCTGCCTTTAGGAACTTTGTGGATTTTTTTAGCAATAACTTTGTGGATTGCTCTAAGTGCAGAGTTCTTACTGCTTTCTGGAGCATGGTAAAATATATAATAAGGTCGAAATTAACAACATTTTCTAGGGGCTTTGCTCTGTGTTCACAGTCAGAATATGATGTAACATCGCCTTCCATAGTTGATTTCTGAGCAACACATTCTTTATATGCCTTACTAGCACTAAACTTTTGAATTCATCAATCTAACTCCTGTTCAGGTGTATGCAGTACTGGGTGTATGAAGGTGTGGTGCTTTTGTAACTGGTTTCAGAACTGATTGTAAGGCAACATGGCAGAATTAAAGGTTGGAAGTCTTGATGCCCGACCAACAAAGATCAGAAATGTCCCCATAGCCGTAACCCCAGAAGGATTCTGGTGCTGTCCATCCCAGGCCGTGCTCCAGAAGTCGGTGAAGAACCATAATCAGCAGCAGGCAAAAACCAAAGGCGTTGCATCCCCTCCTGTGTCAAAGACCGCATCAGTTCAAAGGGCACCAACAATCTCATCAGAGAGAAGAACACATTCGACTCCATCGAGGTCTAAAATCAGTTCAGAAGAACAAAGATGCACGTCGACGGAAGTTGCTTTCAGTAATCCACCAAAGGCAGCCAATGAAAAGCCACCAAAGCAGCACAAGATATCTGTTGGGTTTGGCCAGCTTGAGACGAGTGACTTGAAGGTTGTGCTCTATGGCAAGGATGGGGTTGCTGTAAAGATGAGCGTCCACAAGAGCATCCTTGCTGAAAACAGTACTTTCTTTACCGATAAACTTTCAAGGCAATCTCCAGTGTCGAGTATTGAGATGCCTGATTGTGAGGATGTGGAGATCTGCGTTGAGACTGTTGGGTTGATGTACTGCAGTGATGTCAAGCTGAGGCTGATCAAGCAAACTGTTTCACGTGTTCTTCGCATCTTAAAGGTTTGTTTTAGTTATATGTTAGTCTTTCTTCCTCTTCCAACCAACTTAAAATTCTATTTTTAACTAGTTTTTAAATATTCAGTAAGCTTTCGTGCGTCCTGAATGAAAAATATTACAAATTGACGTGAGCTAATACACAATGCAAATGTAAAAGGTTGAAAATATGGTATTTCTTTGGTAGGGAAAAATGTTGCTAAATATCATTTATACTTATTATCAGTTTTAAATAGCCAAGAACCTTTCCTACGTCTCATATGAAAGTGTCTGCATTATTGGCCTTTAGAATTTTTTTCTTTTGACTGAATGCAGTATTTGCCTTATAGCATCTTCGCATATAAACTAGAAACTACTAGAGTAAAAAAATTAGTGTGCTATTGGAAGAGACACCGAAGGAAAAAATAGTTCCTCTTTTAGAAAAGAATATGCCCACATCATCGGCTTTTAAATGTCAATAATTAAGGTCTACTTTTGACTGAAGGTTGCCTTACAGTCGCATGGTTAGGTAGCACTAGTTCTAAATAATAAACGAAGAATTTGTTTGGTACAACTGAAAGATACCTGCGTGTCCAGTTCTTATTGTAGTATCAAAGGTATATTGTCTGCTCTGTCCACAATACTACAACATGCCACTTGATCCATAAAATCTGACAGAGACTGCATTGTCCTATATGCCTTCACATACTAGGTGGGGGTTGTGATTACCTCAAGCTAGGCAGGCTGTCATTAACGTTTATGGAGCAAAAAATTGCCAAAAGATTATTGCAACAATCAGGCCCATGATTTAGTGGGCCTTGGCCATACCTTGCTAACGTGGTACCTTAAATAAGGAACAACCAATGTGGACTCGTCAGAAAAAATGCTCTTTTTATTCTCCTGTTTTATTGCTGCTTTCCTTATTTTGGTGTTATGCTATGCAGGCTGCAGAATCCTTAGGTTTCCGATCATGCGTCATGTCCTGCTTGGATTACTTGGAAGCTGTCCCTTGGGTTGGGGAAGAAGAAGAGAATGTGGTCTCATCTGTTCGGAATCTCCATACTGAGAATTATGGCGTTAGTCCTGTACTAAAGAGGGTAACGTCTGATCTAACAGTCCCACCAAATGATATATTTGCACAGATCATTGAATTAGTTCTGAAAAGCAACGAGGACAGAGGGCGGCGTGAGATGAAGTCCTTGGTTTTAAGGCTTCTGAAGGATAATAACAGTAGCTGCACTAGCAGTTCATCTGATTCATGTGATGAGACTCTCTACAGATCTTGTCGGAATTGCCTGGAGTCTTTGTTGGCCATGTTTCGACAGGCATCTGATAACGATTTTGCCAAGCAATCTTCTACCCTCAAAGAGCCGGTTTTCCGACAAATTGCTCTAGAAGCAGATAATCTACTCTGGTTAGCTGAGATGTTAGCTGACAGGAATGCTGTTGATGAGTTTGCTGCTGTGTGGGCTAGCCAACATGAGTTGGCTGGGTTGCACTCCAAGTTACCAGTCAAGTCACGCCATCTAGTCAGCTGTGTGACAGCAAGGCTCTTTGTGGCAATTGGGAAAGGAGAGATGCTTCCTTCAAAGGACACACGACAACTTCTCTTGAATGTCTGGTTGCAACCTCTCATGGACGACTATAACTGGTTGCAGCACGGCTGCAGGTCATTTGACCGGAAAGTTGTGGAGGAAGGGATTGGGCGTACAATCTTGACACTCCCGCTGGAGGATCAGCAGACAATACTGCTCTTGTGGCTCGGGAGCTTCTTGAAGGTTGGGGACAGCTGCCCCAATCTTCAGAGGGCCTTTGAAGTCTGGTGGAGAAGGACTTTCATAAGGCCTTATTCTGAGAAGCAAGGAAATCAATCCCAATCAGGTCGGAGTTGAGATATCGATTGGTTGTTCAAGAAAATAGCTGTGTTTCCTGATCTAGTATATTGCTCATTAAATAGAGTTGTGATTTCTTATATGGTAGGTTGCTTCGGAGAACCCCACGGAAAACAAAATGAGGGTTTAGATTAGCACTTTTGACTTTTCTGAGGCTTGAGAATATGGTTGCATTGTGCTTGTGATGCTTCACATGTATGCGAAGCTATTGAATTCCGGGTACAGAGTTTGTTGTATGATCTGTATATCATGAGGTGTCTGTTTGTCTTGATTATTACATCATTGCGCAGAGCAACGCTTCAGTGTGGATCTTTGTACAAACTCAATGCTTACTATGAAATTTGTGAAGATTACGCTGATATGGATCTTACTACTAAATTTGGTATAGACCGATCTCTTATATAGTTATATTTGAAAGTTTCTCAATGCTTACCTTCTCATGCTGATGCTGTGTACAAAATTGTAAGCTACAATTCAACTTCATGTAGTATCAGAATGGTTGTAATTCTTCATAAGAAACATACCATTGACAGATTTGATTTCAGATGCTGTCATGAAACATAATGAGCGTCATTCATGTCCGTTTTTCCCTGCTCCTTTTCTTCCAGATGAAGCTATGAAATCACGCATTTCAACAACGAGAAAATCGTAGAAAAATAGCAGTTCAATTGCAACTTTACTGATACACTGGTGTGTGACACCAAACAACACAAGATGAGACGGCGTGGCTAGTTGCTTCAGGGAAGCAGAAGCTTCACTGTCTCAACTGGATGCAGACTTATGAACAACCCTTGAACTCTCCAAGCGGGTCTGAAACCGAAGACCTCGCTACAGCCAGTTTTCCCTAGCTCATCATCCTCTGGAACTCGTGGAAGTCGAGGCCGCCATCGCCATCGACGTCGTAGGCCCGGATCATGGCCTCGCAATCCGCGACGGACCGCTGGTCGCCGAGCTGGGCGAGCACTCTCTGCAGCCCCCTGGCCGTGATCCTCCCGGCGGACTCCACGGCGTTGAACACCTCGAACGCCCGCCGCAGGTCCTCCTCCTGGCCGCCCTCCCTCTCCATCAGTGCCACGAACCCGGCGAAGTCCAGCGTGTAGCCGTCCGAAGGCGGCATGTCGTCGCCCATGGACACGAAGAACGCGCGCAGCTCGGCGCCGGAAATCTTGCCGTCGTTGTCCCTGTCGAAGTGCTGGAAGATCCTCTGCAGCTCGTACTGCCTGCTGCTGGAGCTGGCGCTCGACGATCCCCTACCGGAGGACGACGACGACCGGGTGATCCGCGGGCTCACCACGTCGGACTGTCCGCAGAACAGGGGCAGGCCGAACTTGAAGCTCCGTTTCCGTGACAGGCGCTTCGCCATTGTTTGCTCTCGCAACTCAGAACTAACAGGGCTATAGGTTTGTACACTTGCTTGCTTCACCTCACTTGAGCTGTTCTTTGCAGCTTGCAGCTATGCAAGAGTCGAGTACAGCGACACCCTTTTATAGGTGCGCAGGTCAGCTGGTGTGGCTACGATCCGAAGAACAAGCTGCCGCCATGCCATGCATCTTTGTGGGGCTTTGACTGGTCACGATCGATTCGAAGTTAGTTGGGGTTGCGTCGCAACTCTCTCCCGCCTCAGATACTGTCAGCTTGGCATTATCTAACTCCCATCAGACAACGTGATCACATGCTCACGATCCGCGCGCCGCCGCCCACCGAACAACGATATCTCGGAATCCGGGATTTCAGTTATGAGCGTCGAGATCCCGGCGGTTCGATCGGCATTTGAATTTCCGGTTTGGGAGACCCTTTGCCCTTGACCTGACGACTGACGAAGTGACGATGGGTCTGAATTAACTCAGAACGTTCACTGAAAAATTCAGTGTCTTCAGGCCTTCAGAAACTTACAAGTGGTGCAGCAAGGCAGTGTCTTCAGACCCTCCAATGGAGCATTTCAGAACGCGGACTCTGAATTAGGCCTGTTTTTACACTTTCAGAATGAGGAGGTATCCGAACCTTGCACTGCAATATCATTGAATCGAGGATAAAAATCTCCATTGAATCCAAAATGGCTCCGCTCCAAATGATTGTTCTTGATCTTATTTGTTCAAATGTCAGATCCATATTTTTCAGTGAGGAGATACTGAGGTTGCAAGCGAGATCTTGCCACGTTTCTGGGAGCAAAGGAAATCTGGAACCCTGATTCTTTTTTAGAGTGGAATTTTGATGACATTCAAGTCGCCGAAATTTCAGTTCGGAGTTTCCATGTGCCTGTCATGGAGGTTATCAACTGCTACAACTTGGGAATTGCCCATGGTACATGTATGTATGGCATCACCACATGGCACTAGATGCAAGTGGATGTTTAGTTATTGATGAATGATCCACCTGAAACTCATCATTGGGTTCGGGCATCGAAGATGACCAGCAGAAGCATCTTTCTTATTAGTTTATGTTCATCCTTGTTTTGACCAGTATGGAAAAACACTATATACCGCCCAATTGATGGACATAAAGACTGACAAGCCGTTGACACCCCAAGTTCACAGCACCGACCAAACAATAAGAACATGAACGGGATGGCATCTGTATCCTCCGCTGTTGAGGAATTTGCCCACACAGATCTCAATAAGTATCAAGCATCTATTTTGATTTTGAACGACTGACTATTTTGGAAAATATTCTTTCAGTTACAGAACCAAGGTGGCAAGGTATCAATTGTTTCAGTGTCATTTTGTTCTAAAGTGTAGATACAAATGTTTGCTTCATTGCTAAAAACAACTGAAAGCTTTCACAGGGAGTCCACTTGTAGCATCAGTTATCTTTCACAGTATCTGTTCCTGACACTGCTATTTTGTGAATTCAAACTCTGGTTCACCTAAAGCGAGCATTGGTGCATCTTCTGCTGTCTTAATCAAAAAATATATTGTCATGTGGCAGTTGATTTGCTATCTATTACATTCTCATTTGCACCAATCAGCTCTGGTACTTTATCAAGTAACCGGTTCATCTCTTCGGAAAATTCAAGCTTTGCTCTATTTGTCTTTCCTCCAACAACTACAGTACTTCCATCTTGTAATGCCCATATCTGGTTTTGCAGAAAGAAACGTGTAAGCTTGTAAGGCAATTATATATAATACTTGTCTTTCAGAACCATTATTCTCATACCTGAGAGTGCGAAAGATAGCTAATGCAGGTCGTTAGCATGAGTGCACCAAATCCAGCATACACAATAGGAACTCCAGGGTCAGTCTGATGGAGAAAACAAAAGACATAGTTAAGCCTGATCTCAAGATAAGTTAGTACAAAACAAGCGCAAATGACATCAAGATCAAAAGTGAACCAATGATTATGTTAGGCTTTACCTTAAGATCCAGTCCAGTACTGCCAATAGCATCTTCGATGAGTATTTCATTACCATTGATCTCAATGGGGAGTTTTGAGCTTGGCCGACGAACCCCAACAAACTTACCATCTTGATCGTACAACACAATAGACTGCAGATCTCGAGCAAGCATCGATCTACGAGTAACCAAAAAAGCAAGAACAGTTTAATGAATAATAGCTAAATGGCACAGCTTTGTTGATCAAATAGAACAAGAAAACATTAAACGTACATTCCTTTGACTTTTGAATTTGAAGGGTCTGAGTCTTCAAGTGGCAAGAACGTTCCAAAGAGTTTCTTGTCACCATTTAGTTTCAACGGGGCCATGGCCAAGTTGAAAGGGCCTTCACCATTTTTCTTCACACTAAGTGCTGAAAATCCCCAGTCAGTTTGGTAGATTGTGACCCCTCCATACCTCAGGGGATCATTCACTTTGATGGTCTTCCTCATCACTTCTTTACCATCAAGGTTGAAAAGTGAAAGATCACTGTAAAATTGCGAGACCTAGGAACTCCACAAAATTACTTTGCCTATCAACATAATCCATATATTGACACAACGAAATACTGAGTTAAAAGGACCATTACCTCTCCACTATCATAGTACTCCATGTAGAACCGGTTGACATGGACTTCGGTATTGAAAACATCTGGTGCAACAGATAGCACTCCTCTGGGTTTCATGACATCTCCAATGACAAAATTCAACCCTTGGGGAACATCGACGGAACCTTTAAAGCTTCCTGTCGCGCTAAGCGTGGCTCCTGCCATGATGAAAAGCATCGCTAAGTGCACGCCAATAGGCGCATATCGACCAGCCAACCCTTTGAAAGCGTACAAAGATGGCCCCTTGGTGAATATCTGCACAAACAGATAGAACACACATACAGTAGATGCCTAAAAGGCAAATGTGGCAATTGGAGTAAATCAAGTGGGTTGGAGGTGTCAATCACCTCATATCCAGCACCCATCAAAATGACACCTAAATCCTGAATGGATGCTCGGGGAAGAGAGTCTGAAAACTCCTGCTTCCTGATTCTGTCTCCGGATTGCGTGAAGGACCATCTGCAAGAACACAAATGACGACACGCTTTCCTAATCGGCGTATACGGAGGAGGAGACACCTATAACAACTACACGGGGATACCTTCTCGCGACCTTGACCATGGGCAGCTGGGTCGTGTAGGTGCACGCCATGAGAGACGCCGCGAGGAGCGCGAGGAGGCCGAGGAAGACCGGTGACGAGAACATGTGGTCGAACCCGGGTGTAAGGATCCACCTCCACGTGATGAAGCCGAACACCGGGTTGTCCTCGGGGAATTTCTCGAAGTAATAGCTCGGCGCCTCGCCTTGGTCAATCATCGTGCCTGCATTTGAAAAATTCGCAGTTCCACCGTGTAAGCAGGATGAATTTGCAAGAAACGTCAGCAAGTAATCGCCTTCCAAGGCACTGTTAGTGCGGTTGGTACCTAAGGCCATGAGGCCGGCGATGGCGAACATCTCGGTGATGGCGAGAGGAAGGTTGGACAGCACCGAGAGCGTCCGCTTGGTCGCCCTCCTCACCAGCGCCAACGCCGCGTTACCGCCCGCCGCCGCCGCAGGCTTCCCCGCCACCGTCTCCCTCTTCCCCTCCTCACTGCCGCTGACTCCGACATCCTGCGACTGCGACACCGGCGGCGCGGCGTCAAAGAATACAATCTGCTTCTTGGCCTTGCTGGCGCCGGCAGGGATGACCTCGCGCCTCCCGCCGCTACTCCCCCGCGGCGCGGCGCAGGTGACAACGTGCTGCCGGCGCGGGACGCGCGGGGGCGGGAGGCGGTGGAACGGCTTCGAGGGGTTCAGGAGCAGGTACGACGCGGGGGACGGCATCGCGCCGTGGCCGTGGCGGGAAGCAGCGTGAGCGGCGAGAGAGTGGTGCCTCCTCGCGGCGCGTCGGCCTCCGTTCCGTCATCTCGTCGCGCGGAAAAAAAGAACGAACGGAGGAAGGGTGATGTGGATAAGGCGCGTCGTGTCGCGCGCGCTGGACACAAAGCGTGCAACAGTTCCGCTTCCGGCGCGATGGGATTTTTCGTCGTTTGGGCCGCTGATCTTTTGCTGCAGATTTTTGGGCTGGGCCGAACCGAGACGACGGAAAAAACAGAAGGCCGTTTCGTAGGTTTCTCGGGCCAAGACAGGTTGATGGGCTGAATAATTTTAGACCTGTTAAGTGTAATTTAGTATGCCAGATTGCTGCCTAATAGCCTTAAAGGCTGGATTGAGCCCGTTTAAATCATGTACAGTACATTTCCCAGCGCGGCCCATCCCGATTTTGGGGTATGCTGCTATTGTTCCATATGGATGTGTGATCATTAATTTGAATATCTAATTTCAAAACCAGAGTCCCTTGCGTCACCAGGTCCAATTCAACCATTTATTTAGGTCTTTTTTGAAACACAAATTTTTTTTCTGTTTCTTGTATTTTGTGAAATTTTTATAAGATTCCTATGAGATTCTCGCATTCCTAAGTAGCTTAACCAAGATTGAAGATTTTTTTTATTTCATCAGGTCCAATTCATCAACCATTTCAGATTCAAACCTGTGCTCACGCAAACCAAATCATTTTTTACAGTTATATTTGCATTTGGATCCCGCTCTAAACGCGAATAAAGGGCTCTAAACGCGGAAAAAGGGCGTTGACTACAATACCTAACCCGACGGCGTTGCATGGAAAACGTGGCATACATGACCTGAACTGATACGGGTCCGGTTTCACGGTTCCCACCCAGCGAAATCCGAAATAGAACAGCCGCGGGGCCCATCATCATTATCTCCGACCAAACTTACGCTCAATACGCGGTCAGGCTCTCCCATCCGATCCGACGCGGCGTAACGAATTTTCCACGCAACCGACCCGCTCTCCTCTGCTCTCGGGCGCCGACCAGAGTCACCAGACCGCCGCCGCGGATGGACCGCCTCGTCGCCTTCTCCCGCCGCCGCGGGCGCTGGCTCCTCCTAGCCGCGGCCGGCGCGGCGGCGGCTGTCGGCGCGTACAAAATCTACCACCACCCTGCGGTCGCCGCGCGCCGCCGCTGCCTCGTCCGTCTCGCGGCCGCCGTCTCGGCCTTTGCCGACGCCGCCGCGTCCTCCGCGGACGCCGCAGCGCTGGTGGCCTCAGAGTTCGCCGACTTTGTGCGGTCCGATTTCGACCAGGTCCCACGCAGCGTCGCGCAGCTCGCCAAGCTCGCGGCCGCCCCTGAGGTCTCCGCTTCCGTGTCCGCCCTGTCCGAGGCCGTCACCGCCGGGATCCTCCGCGGCGCGGGTTCCTCCCCCGCATCCGGCGGCGGCGTTGGCATCTCCGAGCGTCTGGTGGACAAGCTCTTCTCCGAGTTTGGGGAGCGCCTCGCGTCCGCGGTCGCCGGGAGCTTTGCCCGTCACCTCGTGCTCGCTTACTACTCCGTTCCCTCATCTCCCGGGGAAGCCTCCTCCCCAATGATGTGGATCAACGTGGTTACTTCTGGAAAGTGCCGGAAGGCGATTAGCACCTGGGTTGAGGTCTTCGTGGGCGCTGCCGTGAGGGAGTTCATTGACAAGACCATACACATCAACACCTACGAGCAGCTCTTCGAAGGGCTCACCAACCCAAAACATGACCCGAAGCTGAAGGAATTGCTTGTTTTGGTTTGCAATGGGGCGGTCGAGACTTTGGTGAAGACAACTCACCATGTTATGTATAACACCAGTCACAGTGATCCCAATGTTGGTGGCAATAGCAATGTTAGAGTTGGGGATCGGTGGGTGAAGACTGTGTCAAGCACTCTTACAGTTCCGAGCAACAGGAAGTTTGTGCTTGATGTTACAGGGAGGGTAACATTTGAGACAGTGAGGTCGTTTCTGGAGTTTGCTCTTTGGAAGCTGCAAGATGGGGCAAGGAAAGGTGGGGATTCTGTAGTTGACAGCGGGCGGCGCATCGTAAGGTACATGAGCTATAAGTCAATGGTTATCACCATGATCTGCATTACATTGTGCTTGCATGTGTTGAATGGGACTCGGCTCTTGGTAACAGCTTGAAGGTGTGTTGGGGATCATGGGATTGCATTATTTAGTAGTACATTGTTTGTATAAAATTCAAGTAAATATACTTTCTGTAAAATCAAATACGATTTAGCTCAAAGCAGATCAACCGATCTGTGAGTATATTTGAGTCTGGGATAATTCAGCGCAGCCATAAGAGAGAATGGTTGATCTGTTGTACGACCTGTTGGTGGCCATATTTGCTGGATTACTTAATACTCAGATGAGCTTTCTGAGGCTAGGGGATTTTCTGGTTGCTAAGACCAAATCATGTCCTTTTGCACATCTTACTGTTTATGATGTCAATCAGATCTTTCCTTCAGAGCATACAGCAAGTGTTGAACTGTGCAAATTTTCAATTTTTGTTTATATGATCTGAGTGATGCACTCACTAGTATTTGTTCATTCTGATGGTCGATGGAATGTTAACTTCTTATTCATCTTGGTACTGATTTTTGAGAGATCCATAATAATCATACGTATCGATCACATATATGTAGGCATGTAGCTTAATATTCCATTTAGCACCTATACTTTGGCGATGTTGGGTTATTTCACATGTGGGTTCAAGATATCAGAGTAGCTAGTCTCCCAACTTTCTTTTCGAGTTCCTGTAGTTTGCTGAAGTAAAATAGTTTTTTGCAGATTGCCTGTCCTTGGGATGTTTACTTGTTATTAATTTTGACCTTGGTTTTTGAAACATCCATAAATCATTCATAACTTGCACCTAAATCAATAATTGTATGATGCAATAGTCGAAATTGTCTCTCTGTTGTTATTATTTTCTTTTTACTAATGTATTCCAGATATTAGAGTAATTTGTAGAAGCTGGTTGCTAGATCTAATCTCTTTAATCTTAATCTTTGGAGTTTCTCTGGTTGCTGAGTCCTCTAACTTGCTTAAGTAAACATATATTATGTTATTTATTGATACACATATTCGCAACCTGGTGTTACACACTTGGATTTATCTATCTTTTACAAATTTTAAGGTTTCTTATTTTGTGGTGATTTTGTATTTGAATATACCCTGCCTGTCACGAAAGCCAGTAAAAATAACTTTTTATAATAGAGAAGTGTTGGCTGAGGTCTATCTTCTGTTCTCATATTAATTGTTCCCTTTGCGGAATATGGCATGTGGCCAAGGAAACATAATCCATTAAAGTTTGTTGTCAACCTATTTATGTACCATCCGTGGTCCTTGATTTTTACTGTTTATCCACAAGCTATGGGTTTATTATGTGGCAGAACCGCCCCAAAACACTGGACGGCTCGTTTAAAATCGGTCTCGGGTAATATTGAACAATAATATTCAAATAGTACAATACGGGATTTTATGAAATATAAGAAATAGTTTAAGTCTTACAATAAGTTCAAGTTCTTAGAAGGATAGAGATGAAAATAGAGTTTTTAAAACGACGTGGAAGTAAAACACACACACGACGGTTTCTTATTTTGAGACATGTCTCGCTCTAAGACATGCTTCACTTCTCGCGGTCGGAGTTGGGAGGCATGAACCGGTTCATTTGCAGAAGCTTTACTTTCTCTCACTTTTTGACCGCAACAGCTACACCAGCTAGCAACAGGAAGAGCTACACAACAAAAAAAGAAAACAATAAACCGTAACTATTAATTATTTAGTAAGACTTACTCGTCAAAAATAGCCGATTACAACCGACTCTTAAGCATGAAGGGCTGACTCACAAGCATGGCTCTTTGCTTAAAACACAGCACTATCAGTAGATCTTTACTTTCAACTTTTAGCAGTAAGTTAAGTTTACAAAATGTAAATTTAATTTGCATTGTAACTATAGCAAGCATGGTTGCCAAGCAGTTGCTAATAAACTAAGCAAACAATCTATATTATTATTATTAGCCTAGTTGTTATTACGACATGACGCAGTGAACAAGTGGTACTCATTACTGTGAAGGGCAGCGATTATAATCATTTTTCACCAGCTGAGAAAAACTCGAAATACACGACATGTACGCGCTTTTCAGAAACCGTACATAGCCATCTTTCGTTCAACTTATAGGGCTGGTCCGAGTAAACGCACCTCTCCCGAGCACAAGGTCCTCCATGCGATAATCTTTTGATCTATCTATGGTTAGACATAAGGCTCTCCTCCGTCGCCGCCGCCAAAAGAGAGGTGGGGCTCGTGCAACAACTACGGCGTTTTGCTACGTCGATTTTCTGGGTCCCATGTCCTCAATATGCATTCGTTACTGTTCAAACTTGCTCAACAGAGCCACACTCGAATCAGTCCTTAACCGATACGGACAAAGCTACAACACTCCGGCCATGAGTCCACACAAGAAACATGTCTCCGTGCCATCCTATTTTCTATCCGATCTCAGTTTTATAATGTGGTAATAACGTGAATAGGGTAACAGCCTATATCTCGCGAGTGAGCTTTTTCATTCACTCGACTTCTACCGTCAAATGTGACTTAGCCTAGCTCTATATCAGGTTACCTGTATCAATGTACACTCAACATAGGTAATTGACACTACTATGCAGTTTAGAGTTTTCAAACAACTTTTACAACGTAATGCACAATACATTAATCATACAATGCATAGTGATAAAATAAAAATTAGAACATGGTTAATACACTGAGGTTTGCCTTCGATTTGCTGAGGGTTAGCGCAAACAAGAGAATGATCTTTAGTAACAGACGACTCCAGAGCAACTAGAGCAAGTTGCTGGCCTTCTCTAACCATTCCTAAATGCATGATGCACTTAATTAACTAACAGAGTTATTTTTAGAGCAGAAAATGAAATTTGAAAGGTTCTAAAATATTCTACATATTTCAAGAATTCTAACGGTATATTATTTGTAATTTCTGAAGCTAATATGAATTTTCTACGATTTTTGAAAGATTACTGACTTTTCTACGCAATTAATAAAGGATTTAAAAAATGAAATAAATCCAGCCCGCGGGGCCACGTGGCGGCCCATGGTTAAAGCCACACAGAGGGTCGCTCGGCTGGTCGCACAAGATCCGGCCATACGGCCACAGAAGATCTCGGCGCCTGGGACCCTGCTGGCCGAGCCAGCCATGGCGGATGGCTGGCAGGCGCGCGGCGGCGCCTGGTCGGAGGTGACCGGCCGACGGCGGTGGCGGCTATTACCTGCCCCAACCCGACCCACAGCGTGAGGGAAACACAGAGGTGGGGTCTAAGGGTGGCGGCCCTCACCGGAATTTGCCGACGGCGGCGAGCGACTCGGGACGTTCGGCGGCGCGGTACAGTCGGCTTGGTGAAACTTGAAGCCGTCTTCACCTGCAGCTTCACCAGAGAGTGCCGGAGAGGGGTCGTCGACGGTGAGGCCGTCGGGGCCTCGGTGAACGCGGTAAAGAAGCCGGAATTCCCGCCTAAATACTCCGCGATCTGCCTCAACCTTGAGACCTAGAGGGGCGCAAGCTAGTAAGGAGGCTACAACCGCGAAAAATCGAGAGGATCTCGCCGGGGATCACCGGATTTCAGAGAGAGCAGTCGGCGGTTCAATAGTGCTCGATTTGGGGCAAACTTCAAATCCAAGCGGCTCGGCGTGGTGGAGGAGGAGATGGCCGCTTGGAAAGCTACAGGACAGTGTGGCGTCGCTTCCCGACGAGGGACGGAGGCCGGAGAGGCTCGGCGGTGGCTCTCGGCGGCGACGGCGTGTGCAACCGGGAGAGAACTCGAGTGAGAGTGGAATGAAGGAGAGAGGAGAGCGAGGCCGGAGTACTCCATCGCGTAGTAATTGGAGCGGGACATGTCTTCAGCTGAGTGGCGTCCATGTGCGCGAGGAGGCGTGGCTGAACAGCAGCTGGGCGTGCGCTGCCCCGTTGAAGGAAGGGAAAGAAAGAGGAATAGTCCGCTGACAGGTGGGGCCCGCAGGAATTTTCTTTTTTCCCGAATTTTTCTCCGAATCCTAGTGCTGCTCTCTGTTTTTAATCCGAAATGAATACTTTCCAAGCTCCAAAAATTTTAAAATTTGGGAGGATGGTAAAACTTTTAATGATGGACAACTTTTATTTTAGAATCAAGTTCAAAATCGAAATAGATAAAATGTTATTGAATTTCAAAGACAGGTAAACTTTTAGAGAAAAATAATTTATTTAGAGCCTTTAAACCTGAAATAAAATTTTACGAAAACCTCAAAATTTCAAGTAGTTATAAGATCTTTCTGGAGAGAATTTTTTTTCACAATGTTTCTTTTGAAAATAAAATTTTAAACTCGCATTTTAAAATTTAAACTTAAATTTTGAGCTCGGATTCTAGGATTTCAACCATGAACAAATTAGTCTTTAAGTTAACACCTGAAGTGTTGCATATTACTCCTATCCATAAGGCATATGTGACTCGATGCACAACGTTAATTCTGTTCCAAAAAGTCTTCAAGTTTGCACGTAGAAAAACATGTATGGTTTCAGACCACGTTGCTGCAGAACTCTAGTCTGTTTTTGATCAAGCTGACTGCCTACCTTCTACTAATGCTTTTCAGAGTTATTTCTGCATGTGAATGGTGACTGAAGTCTTAATGCTAATTTATTGTTGGCATAGAAAATTATAGCACTTTAGCATTCCATTCATTTTCAAAATACCCTGGTCAAAAGTTAGCTCCGCTCTAAATCCGAGATCTGTTTTAGCGTTTGTCCGGTTTGATCAAACAGTGTTGGTCGCTAGTTCTGAATTGAAAAATACACACAAGACACACAAGGCTGACGAAGATTCTCAACCAGAAATCACACCCATCAAAAGAGCTACAGGCCCACCTTTCTCGTGCCCTTTCATCAGATTGCGTTGGATGTTATCACTGAACCGGTGGCCTTGATACCGCGCATACAGCAGCGAGCAAGCAAACAGTAGCAGGATGGGCATCAACCTAACAAGGGGAGTCATTGATTTGTCCAAAAAGCTCGCGTAACTAAAATTTGCGCGGCTGCGGTGGATGCAGGAGAAGGTGATGCCTCGAAGCAAGCAGCAAGGGCCTACCGGGCTCCGCGATGCTAGTCGGGAGCATGCTGCACTTTGGGCATGTTTAAGCCGGCACGAGAGCATGCGCGATCCTTTTGTCCGGGGCAGGGCTGACTGATCTGGTTCGACACGGAGCTGGCTAGCGGTAGACGATATCTTGTAAACTCTGTTGCGCGCCAGTGCAGGTCGCTGGGAACCTTCGCCCCGACGAGAGGCCGGGCTGAAGACACAGGTCCAGATACACGATGATATCTGCAGCCGTGATCCGCTTGGCCTACCCCGAACCCACGTCACCCCGCAACGAGCACAGGACCCCGCCGCAACGGCGCTGCCCGCCGGCGAATGGCGTCCCCGCCAACTGCTTCTCACGCGCTCCACCAGGACCCCCGCAACCGCGCCGCGCTCTATCCGTCTCCTCTATCACCGCGCGGACCACCCACCACCACCTTTGGCGAGCGACCACTCGCCTCGCACGCTCTTATCTAGCCACCCACCGATCGGGCGATCCGTCATCCGTCGTCGTCTTGCCGAGAGGCCGACGGGAAACTAAAGCAGGCGACTGGCGATAGAAAGCGGCAAGGATACCTTAAAAATCGATGAAAGGCACCGGATCCGCCCACAAATCTCTCTGCTTTCGCTGCCGATGGTAGGGACACCCCATGTGTAAGCTCCCATCGACGGATCCAAAGGTTAATAAAGACATGCATGAAATAATTCCAAAGTGGCAAAGATAGCTATCGTATCCGCAACCGTCGCGACGAATCACAAATAGTAATTCCTAATCATCTTTATACACTCTTTCGTAAGAATTACGCTCTTTTATACCAGCGCATAAATCAACTCTTTCTGGATGATGTCTCCGTGAATGATTATTTTCCAATCATCGAGATCACCCTTCGCTAATTAAGCTGTCACCATGAATGGCGTACTTAACCAGCCTCTCTTGCCGGGTCCCCTTTGCTTGGTCCAGGAGGCGAGCTTCCACTCGGCCTGTGAGCCAGGACCAGACGAAGCCATCCGTCCAGGACTCCAGGGAGCTTGGGCGCAAAAGCCACGAGTTTTTTTTTTCTAAATATTATTTTTTTATCCTCAAATTACAAAAATAATACGTAAGTTTAAAAAATTTCAAAAATAATACCTAGTTGAACACTCAAGATACGAAAACGGTATTTTCGAATGTTCAACGTACAAAAACCCAGTTGTCGAATGTCCAACATTCGACATTGGACTTTTCGAACAATGAACATACGAATCACTTTGATTCGGACCACCAGCGTTCGACAATATTTGAACGTCATTTTTTTTTACTAGTTGCTATTTTTTGTTTTGAAGTGAAAAGTTATAGGCAACTATTTTAGATGTAAAGAGTATAAAATGTTCAATAAAATTTAAATTAAAATTTTTCCCAGATTGCTACTCCCTCCGTCTCATTTTTTATAGGCCTCACAGTGCTTAATTTGTTGACCTCAACTTTGACCAATACTTTATTTAACTAAAGATCACTTTAAGATTTATATTTTTAGATTCTTCGTAACAAATATTTTTATAATATACTCCACCGTCCCACTATAAGTGATGTTTTTGATTTTTTTTAAATCAACTTTTGATCATTCATTTTATTAAAATATTTTATGAAAATATTATTTATTTTATTGTGAAATAATTCATAATTAAAAATACTTTAAGCTTGACTTATTTTTTATTTTCATAATTTTTTTATAAAAAAAACTTCTCATATAGCTAGTCTATAAAGCATTTTATTAATTCTTAGGCATCTAATACAGTTTATATCCAATTTTTTTAGTCCTAAATTAAATGTCATTTTGTGTTTGGGTACCAAAATTAAGATGAGTGAAAAATGTGAAATGTGCTAAATGAGAAAGATAGAGAAAGAGATTATTGAAATGAAAGAAAGGTGTATTAGAAAGCAAGAATGACATTTAAGAGCTAAAAAATTTGAGACCTTCTTTGGATTGGACGATTTTTTTTTTATTTTCTGCATTTTTTTTGTGAAATTAAATTCATTCCTGTAAAATTCCTATGAGATTTTCTCATGAAATTTCTACATTCCAAAAAAAACCCTCATAGTTTAATTTCACAATGTTGGAAAAAAAAATCCTCCATTCCAAAAAACACCTAATTCATAAAACTGGAATGAGACTTTGCGAGCACTATCTGAGAAAAAATTAATTTAAATTCTATCGAATGCTACTTGTTATCTTATAGTTCACAATTTTTTCTACTTATCATTCTCGTTTCTTAATATATTTTTTTAATTCTAATACATTTTTATCTTTATCTCTCCTCTTTGTTTTCAGTACATTTATATTTTTTACCCTTTTTAATCCTCTGTGCACCACGACTAAAATGACATCTAAATGAAGACGAGGGGAGTTTTTTTTTTACAGCTAAAATGGTTGCGTGTTGTCGAATGGAGATGAAAAATGTTTCAAGTGTTGACGAATGTTGGTGGTCCAGGTGATTCGTGTGTTCATTGTACGGTAAGTCCAATGTCGTATGTTGGATATTCGACAACTGAGTTTTCGAACGTTGGACATTCGACAAATCCTATCTCGTGTTTTGGATGTTCGAAAAT
The DNA here is from genome assembly GCA_001602315.1 of Zoysia pacifica. Lineage (NCBI taxonomy): Eukaryota > Viridiplantae > Streptophyta > Magnoliopsida > Poales > Poaceae > Zoysia > Zoysia pacifica. Next base: position 21,552 of record BCLH01003452.1, read on the forward strand.
ACTCTATTCGTGTCTTGAGCGTTCGACTGGGTATTATTTTTGAAATTTTTTAGACTTAGGTATTATTTTTGTAATTTGAAAATAAAAAAATATAATATTTAGAAAAAAAATCATATTATTTTTGAAATTTTTTAGACTTAGGTATTTTTTTGTAATTTGAAAATAAAAAAATTTTAAAAAATCCAAAAGCCACCGCTGGTTTCCGTCGACGAGTCAGAAGAACATCGTTACATCGACCACCAAACTGGCGAGCTGAGCTGCCGTCCGGGAGACGTCGGCGATTAACGAGAATGCAAAAGAGGTCTCGCTCATGTGATCGATCTCGACCTCGTACGTGCAAGCACTAGCTCTCGCTTACGACTGCACGCTTCATGATTTGTGTATCGTTCGAACGATGGAAGAGATTGCTGCAGATTTTTCTGCGTACGCTGCTCTGCGGAAATGCAGAGATATAGCTGATGCATTGCCGAAAGCAACAGCATTTCTTGATCGCTCGGTTGCATGTGCGCGTTTCGTTTTCCACGATCGAATCAGAGGGAAAGAATCCCTTTCATTACTGTTCCTTGACCTAGCTTGCGTTGACACCAGGCAGCAGCACGAGTACGTACTACTGCCCCGAAAGGAAAGTTTAACGACAACGCAGAACACATTACACCTGCGCACCGCGAAAAGGCAGTGATCGATATCCCGTCGATGCACGAAGCGTGCCGAAAATCCAATGCAAGTTTCGTGACGCATCCGGAGAGAATCATGCTCGAAGATGCTTCACGTTTTTAAGCTAGCTGGGAGTACTAGCTTTGATCGATCGTACTATCTTTGTGATGCTTCCGTCGTTAATTAGGCTGCTGAAGGAGACACTCTCTATTGCATTGCAGCACGTGTCAAAGGGAGTCTAACGGCTGAACGCACGCATGTCCATGCCATTCACGGCCTCGAGCCTCCTGCTATCTCACTCTCGCAGTCCCTATCCGCTCGCACAGGTGCATCTGCCAGCTCTACCACACGTGTTCCGACTTAACCATACGTGTCACGAAATCGTACTCGATAAGCACAACGAATGCAGGCTGCTTTTAACATTTGCACAGCTGCGTGCACGGTGATCTGGATCGCCTCTGTGAACTCGCCAATGTGACGCAATGGCCGGGCCCTCGCGTCAACAAGCGTCGCCCACGTACGCGCCCGGCCTGCCCACCGCGCCAGAGCGCGCGCGCAGGCGTGGCGCCC
>BCLH01003453.1:12026-22125 GCA_001602315.1 Zoysia pacifica
GTCCTCGGAGGTTCTCCATCCGGCCAGGCGAGGTGAATTCTCCGCCTCCATCCTCTCCTCTTCTTTCGGGGCGCTGGGTCGACTTGGGGTCGTAGGCGGTGGATTTCGCCGGATCGCTGGCGAGTTGAGCGTTTGGTGCTCCTGTTGTTTCTTGGCGCGGAGGGCGGATTTCTCGTCCTCTCCCACCTCCGGGAAATCCCCGGATGTTAAAATTTTGCTTGCTTCCTTTCCTTAGCTGCGGTTGCCATCCGAATCAGTAGTGGCCACCCGGTGTTTCATCAGTACGCACCCCATCCGCTTCGATCTCTTAGATGTTAATTCAGGCAAGTTGCAGGGAGAGAGGGCCAACGGGAACAACAAGATGGGCGTCAACCAGCTGCTGCTGCTCTTCGTCGTCGTCTCCGCTGCGGTCGCCCCACAGGTTCACTCTCTCAGTCAAATTCACGCCATGATCCATTCTTACTACTGTGCAATTAGTTACAGATCCGTTTAACATGTTGAATGACTGATCGAGCATCCACCTACCGAACAATAATTGTACTTGCTTGCTTGCTTCTTTCCCCTTCCCCTTACCCTGCAGGCAGCAAAAACAAAGCACTTGTTTAGTGTCTAATTATGCTAGTTCATGACCAAAAAAATAAAATAAAATGAAACAGAGAAGAATCATAATCAACCATGCATGTATATGCAGGTAGTACGAGCAGTAAAACCAATCCCGAATTCCATTCTCAGGGTTACTGATAGAGACAATTCCATCGGAATCATCCAGGTCAGTTTTCTAATCTGCGTCTTCCCTACCACGCCAAATCACCCTCATACTCTCTTGAACCTATAATTACTCGTTCTATTCAATGTTTGGTGCTTTATTGTCACAGGATGGCATCATAGAGACAGTCAACAACCATCCCAATGCTGGGTGGACTGCTGCTCAAAATCCTTACTTTGCAAACTACACTGTAAATGACAACACCCCTTTTGTTGAACTTCCATCCATCAATTGGTAGTCCACTGACCTTCAAACGATATTTTGTGTGTAGGTTTCACAATTTAAACATATCCTTGGAGTGAAGCCCACATCACGGAATGTACTAACTGATATTCCTGCCAAAACATATTCAAGATCACTGAAGCTGCCAAAGGAGTTTGATGCCAGATCACAGTGGTCTCATTGCAGTACGATTGGAAACATACTTGGTAAGTGTATTTATCCCCTTTGAGCCAGGACATTCTTCTACATCCCTGATGAATGTACTGACAGTCTTCATTTTTGCTTTAATTTTCAAATGCTGGACAATGCTTGTAATCGTGAGCAGATCAAGTAAGTCCAACACATTATCATAAATGTTATCCCTTACAACACGAGGCAAGATATTCAAGTTATTATGTCTTTGCTTACTTTGGCAGGGTCATTGTGGCTCTTGTTGGGCGTTTGGTGCTGTGGAGTGCCTCCAGGATCGTTTTTGCATTCATTTCAACATGGTGAGAGGATGTAGATGACATGGGTGTCCTCAAGGCAGTATTTTATGTTTGATTCTTATTGCTTAACCAACATATTATTTGTATTCCCTGCAGAGCATTTCACTTTCTGTCAATGACTTACTGGCATGCTGTGGTTTTATGTGCGGTGATGGTTGTGATGGAGGCTATCCTATCATGGCATGGCGCTACTTTGTTCAAAATGGTGTTGTTACTGATGAGGTATACGCCTATTTAGATATTTCTACTTCCTACCTCCTGAATGCCTATGTATGCTGCTCCAGCAGCAGTCCTGATATTACTACGATCAACTAGTTTATTGGACATGTAAAAAAAATGCCGAAAGTGGCACAACAACAACAACAAAGCCTTTAGTCCCAAGCAAGTTGGGGTAGGCTAGAGATGAAACCCCGAGAAACAACTAAAAAGGAGCAACAACCGGCAATCAAGATATATTAGGAGTGTCTATCAAGCATGTGTACATGTCATTTAATAACTTATAACAAAGTGATAGCATGATTCTTAACTGCCTTAACTTCTTTTTCCCAGTACTCTAGTATTATGAGCAAATTGCAATTGTCTTTTTTCCATGTACAATTGTAAAACTTTCTTAACATTGTAGGTGCATAGCAGAATTTTTTAGGAGAATGACATTAGTGATTCTGTTGACAGTTTGCAAAATACAGTCATCTCATTTCAATTCATAGCACAGCACACTACATAAAATGGATGAATGACATGAAGATTTTATACTGTTTTAGGTAGATAAGATAAACATTTGCCTGTTTTTGCAGTGCGATCCATACTTTGATCAGGAGGGTTGCAAGCATCCTGGCTGTGAACCTGCTTATCCGACACCAAAGTGTGAAAAGAAATGCAAGGTTCAGAATCAAGTTTGGCAGGAAAAGAAACATTTCAGTGTCAATGCTTACAGAGTAAATTCTGATCCACATGACATCATGGCGGAGGTCTACCAAAATGGCCCTGTTGAAGTTGCTTTCACAGTTTATGAGGTATAATTCAATCGCTTCACCTGAATATTCTTTATGTTATACCAATGCTCCCGGCAATTATTTGTTGGCAAAAGTCGTAAACAGGGGGTCAGCAAATCAAATAAAAACCAATATTTGTGAGCATGGTGAGACAAGGATTACAGTTGTTGCCTTTTAAGCATTCCATTCTTTAAATTGGTTGCCATCTACATGTAATGTGCTGCTTTTCGGTTCATAATTATACATATTGAAGCATATATCATCAGAATCTAGCAAAAATATTGTTAAATTCTTTCCGATGCATCTCTATTCTTTTGATTTGACAATATGCAATTTAATCCAGGACTTCGCACACTACAAGTCAGGAGTATACAAACACATCACAGGTGGCATGATGGGCGGGCATGCTGTCAAGTTGATAGGATGGGGAACCAGTGATGCTGGGGAAGATTACTGGGTATTTTTAATCTTCATATTGTCATATGTCAAATTATAAGGCCTACATTTCATTCACATCTTCTCTGCTTTGCAGCTGCTTGCAAACCAGTGGAACAGAGGCTGGGGTGATGTAAGTTTGTGACAAATACCATGTGTAACACAAAAATAGTGAATTTGGCTTCATGTTTGAACCATTAACAAACTATGGTTGCTAAAACTTCGCAGGATGGCTACTTCAAAATTATAAGGGGAACTAATGAATGTGGCATTGAAGAAGATGTTGTTGCTGGACTGCCCTCAACAAAGAATATGGTCAGGAGCTATGGTGGTGCCTTTGGAACTGCTACAGTTTGATCATTATAAACTTTGACCTCAGAATATTGTTGGGATTAAGGTAAAAGTTTGTATATCTAATGAAATGGTAAAGTTAGCCTTGACGATGTCTGTGTTTTGTACACTAGCACATTCACAAGGTTTATACGTTGTAGCTGAAACAGTAACAACTGTTCCGACTTCCGAGACAGTGCCAAATAAGATCAGTAAGAGCATATGATTGCTATAATTTCCATTACATGCCAACTGAGTTTGTGCTCTGCCGATCTTTTTATTGCCATGGTCGGAGTATTCATCATTTTTCATAGGAGACTACCAGGTAGATGATAATTAACTACTATACCATGACCTAATATATTTCAACAAAAGGAAAATATTTGGCTGTTTGGACCATAGTGACGATGTTAGATGATAATTAAGCCTGCACACAAATAGACAAGTTCGCTGCTGTTCCTTGCCCCTTGCTGGCACTATTCTTGTCAGGAACAGATCAACTATGAATCATCGAAAAACTTTCAACAGTTACATGCCAGTGCATTACTATGGGTGTCCAAAATTTCACAAAATTGACATGAATTTATACGCACACTCTTGTTGTAAAGATCTAGAACAATATTGCATCACTTGGGAAAATTTTGGGATTACAAAATATCCAAGGTCTTCTTTCTGTCTTGCTTCACCTTACACTTCTAACATCATCTGACTATTCATCTTGTTCAAAAAAATTTAATTCAAATATATAAAATTATAAGTTGTTGTTCAAATAATTTTAGTGATAAAGTAAATTATAATAAAATATATGGTATTTATCAAATTTTTAAATAAGATAAATAATCTCTACTTTTTAAAAAGCATAGTTTTTTTTTTCTACGTACACACGGTAAATTATGCTCAACAGCGGTAGGATAAACTATGTGCATACGGAAAAATACACCCAGAGTTATTTTTTTTTACAAATCTACAAATAAAATCTCTATATAGATACCTTTTACAAATCTAATGAATGATCTCTTTCGGATCTTCTAAATCTTAGGCCCTCACGGACCATTGTTAGTTAAATCTTGAGCCTACTCGGAATAAATACATAAAATTCAAAGAAAGTTGTTGCAAAAACAAAACAAATTCATTTTGCCGTAAATATTGAATTATTTATTAAGCATGCCCCCTGATGAATAATGAAAAATATCAAATTTTAATATAAATATAATTCTTTTCTTAATTTAATATTTTTTTAGACCATATCATTAGCTTAGCATCAGAACTAGTCGATGTCAATGTTAGAAGTTAACGGTGACAAAAATTAAGAACAGAAGAAGTATATTATGTCAACTATCTTTACTGTGAGTATCTTTACTGTGAGTGTCGTCATTCTCTTATGCTGCGGTAGGTCCTAATACTATTTGGACGCTTGTCACACATTATATCTCTACTTTTTTAAAAAAATTACATTTTTTCTTTTCAAGGTACAAGTGGTAAAAAACGACTAAGTGTCCACAAAAAATACATTTAAAGTTATCTTATTTTAAAAATCTGACGAATGAAATCTCTTCACAGACACCTCTTACAAATTTAAATAGATGAGCTTTTTCGGATCTCTCAGATCATGGGCTCATACTAACCATTGTTCGTTAGCAAAACATAACTACTACTCGAAATAAATATATGAGATCCAAATAAAGTTGTTAGAAATCAAAACAAATTTATTTTAATATTAATATATTATTTCTTAAGTTAATATTGTTTTTATTCTGTAGCATTAGCACGGATATTAGAACTAGTATGAAAAAAGAAGATAAATATTGTGATTTCAATTACTCTGAATCTCCCAAGACAATATAGGACTACTCTATCATGGTCTCAGCCGTATTCCAAGCCGCCATCTTTCAACAGTCGCTCAGCCCTGATGCAGACACGCAGTGCTGCGCGTTGGCCCGATCGGCGCTGTCCAGTGTTTATCCTTTTGCCATAAAGGAATGGATCTGCCCAGGGTGCCAGCGGTAAGATTGGTGGCTGCTGTCATTCTCTCCCCGTTGTTTCCATCCGCTGTCGTACAACGGCTACCAGAGCTTAAGCCAATGGTGAAGGCATAGTTCGGGCATCTGCAGTGTATAACACCTCTAAAATTTGCTATCTATGACATATCATCCGGTGTTAAGTTGACAAAAAGGATTAAATTTACTTAGTATCTTCTATAGTGGTTTCATAGGAATAAAAATATTATTCTCTTTCCTCATCACCCTTTTCTTTCCTCACCCTTTCTCTTTCTTCTTAGCACCTAGTTTCAAACTTAACATCAAATACTAGTTGATGCTAATATAACACCTAGCTTTGTATAGCACCTTTTTCAATTTTTTCTCTCTCCTCTTAGCACCTCTTTAAAATGCACATCGAAGTTGCAAGACAAGGTGCGAAAGAGTAGGAAAAAAAATAGATAAATCCAATTTACTCTATTCAAATATAGCATTTTTACCATTATTTGCTACAGTTATAAATAAAATTGCTACAGTGTTAAAATGCCATTTTTTAGATTTTCAGAGTAGACCGAGGTCTGCCCGTCTAGCTCCGTCTACGGTAGAACAAGTAAAATTATCAGGATTGGATGCCTCTGTCATAAAAAAAAAATACTCTCTTCGTTTTAAAATATAAGCATTTATTACTTTGATCATTAATAATATATAATTAATAATATTTTATTATATAAAAATTATATTTTTATATTAAAAACTATATATTTTTTTTAAAATATTATTATTAAAAGTTAAAAGATTTTGACGTTATCAAACATAAAAATGCTTATATTTTGAAACGAAAAGAGTAGCATGTTTGTTTGGATTACGTAAGCGCAAATTATAGAAGACCGTTGGTTTGTAGTTGGAAAATAGATCAAATTATAGCTGAGCATTCGGGCTATCGAGTATGACCTGTGAAGGTACAATGAACCGTGCGTGTTGTGATGAGGTGTGCACAAGCTCAACAGCTAGTAGGCATGGCCCATGATGGCTCGAACCGTGCTAGGCCGGTCCATTTGGCCTGCTAGCACGGCAGCACGATGCAGCCTTTTGAGCCATGCCGCGTGGCTAGGTTGTGGCCCAAGCAAGGCCTATCTCACCCGGCTGTGCTGGCACAGGCCCATGCATCACTGGGCTGGGCCGTGCTTGTGCCAAATCAAAATGGCCGGGCATCGTGCCGGCCCATTTGCACCGGTCCGGATGCTCAGCAATAGGTCAAATTCATAAGGAGAATTTAAATTGGCTCGTATTCTTCTCCATCTCTCATCACTTTCTTCGGCCCGTCACCTACCAAATGAGCGCCCCACTTAAGCACAATGCCCTCAACCCACCAAACAAGCCGCCTTTCCACAAGTTCATGCTAGCTCGACTAATCGATGCACATGCAGGTCAGGGTAACCGATGCTACTAGACGCGCTCTTAATGTTTTCTCTTAAAGAATAATTTCATCTATACAAATCACTTTAATTGTACTTTTGATCCATACCATCATTTTATATCATTGACATGTAGAGTCTGGTCCACATGTCACACTTAAGCCGTAGACATTGAATAGGCCTAATCTAAGTGCTTTGACTAAATCCCATCAACATTAGCATAAGTTCTTTGAAGATATATTGAGCTTAATTAGAAGTTGTACCATGGATGCAATCCTAAGACCATTTGAAGAATTCAATTTTAGTACAAGAATCCAATTCAAATTAATAGTTCATTAGCTTCCCTGTGAGTAAAAATGCTAATGATAACGGACATAGGGAGTAAGTGAATAAGAGCAGTTGATCTTTTATTATCAAATTTGATTATTCGTCTTATTTAAAAAATTTATCTCAATATATAAAAGTACTAATCATAGTTTAAATACTACTAATGATAAAAGCAAACAATAATAAAGAATTTTATATTTGAACACACTTTTTGAATAAAACAAATGGTCAAAATTGATGTTAAAAGTTAATGATGTCAATAATTTAAAAATGAAGTGAGTACATTTTAGAATTGCAAAGCAATACGATACAGGTTTCAATACAAAGGGCCTGATTTCTCACTGGACCATCTCACACAGTGATGTTAGCACATAACGCTGTAATGACAGGACACGACGCCCCAAAATCTAAGGATTTTCAGAGTTCCAGGCAATGGAGAGGAGACGTACTGTACAGGGAGGTCACCAGACACGAAGCCCGGCGCCGCCCATGCAACTTGGCTGATACAGAGAAGAATTTTCAAAACAAAACGAACAAAATATACTAAACTAGATCATCGATCCGGCAAATGAAAGGCCCCATCATCCCTCTGTTGATCGTTGCCGGTGATTAGAGGAGGCAAGCCAAGGCGCTGATGCTGCCCTTGGCGATCCCTTTGGCGTTGCTGCACACCGCCATGGTCTTGTTGTTCTTGCCGGCGTATTCCACCTTGACGTCGATGAGCTCGACGCCGCTGCAGGGCTGGCTCTCGGAGCAGAGCAGGCTGACGGCCTCTGGCGTCGACGACGTGCCGGTGATGTTGCGGAACACGACGTCCTTGACGACGACGTGGGACGTGCTGTTCTGCTTGCCGGGGCACACTTTCTCGGGGCAGTAGTACTGGTCGATGATGATGGGGTTGGCCACGTCCTCCATCCTGATGTTCTCGAATGTCATATGCGACGCCGTGATCACGGACTCGGCGTCCTCGTACGACTTGATGCGCACGCCGTTGGTCGTGCCCTTGAGCACGCAGTCGCACACGGTGACATTCGACACGTCCTTCTCGTCCTTGTACCGCCCGAGGCACCCCACGCTGATGCCCTGCCCGGGACCGCAGGTGACCCCGCTCACCGTGACGCCGGCGCACCCTGGCCCGACGGAGACGCAGTCGTCGCCGGTGCCGATGCTCGAGTTGGTGATCGTCACGTTGGAGGAGTCAACCACGTGGACGCCGTCGGTGTTCTCGACGTCCCCGGGCGCGGTGATCGTCACGTCCTTCACGGTGATGTCCTTGGACTTGTCGATGTTGATGTGGAAGAACTTGGAGTTGAACAGCTTGATGCCGGAGACAGTGCCGTTGGTCACGTAGTACAGCACCAGCGTCTACACACACAAACAGATCAACAAAGATACTCTATATATATATTGTGAAAGAAAGCGCATGTATCAATAAACCGATCGACACGGACTTACGTTGGGCATCGCCTTGAGTTCCGTGGAATCCTTGATGTAGACGGCCTTGCCCTGGCCGTCGAGCGTCCCGGAGCCCGTGATGACGATGTTGTCGACGCGCGTCACCTCGATCCAGCTCGCCTTATACTTGGTGAGGTCGTTGGTGCCCAGCAGGGTGCCGTCGACCTGGATGGTGACGTCGCCCTTGCACGGCCCGGTGAAGCCGAGGGGGCCGACGAGGTAGTCGCCCGCGGGGATGAGCAGCGTCGCGCTGCCGGTCGCCGCGCACGCCGAGGTCCACGCCTCCATGACCGCCTATAATTATACAACGCGCGCGATCACCATCGCTATCTCGAACGCATGCATCGTGGAAAGCTGCAGCTCGCCGTCGATCCAAAAGAAACCGCCTAGATTGCAACAATGAACGATACCTTTGTGGAGTCCGTCTTGCCATCGTCGGCCGCACCGAGCTTGGTGATGTCGAACGTCCCGGCGGGTGCAGCCGCCGGCGCGTCGGCCTTGGAGGGTCCAGGCCTTTTCGTCGCGCTCGCGGCGCATACGGCCGCGAGGACGAAGAGCGCCCTGATCGCGTCGCGTGCGGAAGCCATTTCCGTCGCGCAGGCAGGCAGGCCCTCGTCGCCGCTGTGCAGACGTTCCGGAAGATATCGTGCGGGAGAGAGGAGCCCAGGTTGCTATGTACACGGAGCGGTCGTCTTGCCTTTGCTATTTTCGGGCAGTGATGGACGGAACACAGCCGCTCCTGTTCTCTGGTTTTTACAGGATGTTGACCAGCTGTTTACGTCCCCCTATATAGGTTCAACTGATGAAGATATCAGATGGCGCGCAGCACCTCATGCAGCTCTTTCAATCACACACGTATCACAACTGAAGCTAAGGAACCTCAGGCAGTCTCTTCATTCTTAAATTGATATTATTATTAATTTTTAAGATTAACTTTGACTATTTATTTTATTAAAAAATTTTTGATAAATATTATATATTTTGTTACAATTTGATTTATCATTAAAGTTATTTTGAATCATTATTTAAAATTTTATATATTTAGTTTAATTTTTGAATAAAATGAATAGTCAAAATTAATGTTAAAACTCAACGACAATATCATTTAAGAATGCAAAGTCTGCATGAGTGGTATGTGTCTGAATCGCAGCCATGTGTGACGATTTATATATTACCACTACCACAGTCCACAGATCAGCAGAACTTCGCTCAAGAAACAACAATTGCAACTTATTCCCTCCGTTCTTGAATCGACGGCAGATGGGAACTAGTAACATGAAGCGAGTGCGAGGGATTCGTGAATGTAGCAAAAAGAGGCACGTGTATGAAAACCACGATCTTCAGCAAACTTCCCCATGAAAAAAACTGAAAATGAGTTGCACTCGAATCTGAAGATTCTGAACCGAGATCACGGAATGCTGCTGCATTGAACTGATCACGGAATGCAGCTGCTGATATCCGCCTTAATCCTCTCCACGGCGCTCGGCGCCACGGCCGACGTGGTTACCGTGACCGCGGCCTCCCCGCCGTCGCTCGTGACGGCGGCCGCGAGGACGGCGATGCCGTGGCGATGGAGCACCTCGATGACGCGCGATAGCGAGCCCGGCCGCCGCGCCGCCGGAAGCCTGACGGCGAAGCAGGACGCGTCGACGGACGACTCGACGACCGGGCCAGCGCCGCCGCCCCCGTCGGT
>BCLH01003454.1:0-11632 GCA_001602315.1 Zoysia pacifica
CAGATTTGATGAGGATTGCAAATATATTGAACGGGCGAGGCGGCGCGGGCCGGGCACGAGTGCGCGTGTGGGGGCGGGCGGGGCGGCACCGAGCTGGCGCGAGCAGCTAGACGAGTTGACCTTAGGCGGCAGCTGTGTGCAGGTGCTTCCTTCTCTTTGTTTCTTCTTTCAATTTCAACCGAGTTGCTCTGTACTTTTTCGGATGGTGACCATTTTAGGTGGCTCTTTGAAATGGATGGAATATTGGTACCTTTGGATTCAAAGGCAATGGCAGATCCCTTTGAGCCTTGGTATTGTATTGTCTGCCTACCTGTTTGTGGTTGTCAATTTGATTCAATTCGGTTTAGTATGTAGGTCAATTTAGCTCATTGCAAATAATTTACCTTTATAGGTCAATTAACACAGAAATGAAGCTCATTATTAAGGTTCGCTCATTTTGGAGCCTACCTGATAGGGGTCCAAAGACATATATGCAAGGCAGAAATTTACCACCTAAGATTGTTGATATGAACTATTCACTGCTACAGCTAGTTGATTATGTTGCTGATTATTACTTGTGGGGTTCTAATAAATACTTAACATTGTGGCGTGATGATAGTAATACTGGTGATACAGTTAGGATTGAGATTAAATCTGATGAACAGTTGCTAGAATAGTTCCAGCTCAATATTGAGAAGGACATGATGCTTGTTAATGTGCAAGTAAATGATTTTGAGGGCCCACTGCAGTTTTTACCTACGAAGCGTAGATTTCACCCTACAATGAGAAATAAATAGCCCCAACTAACACTCGAGAGAGGCCAAAACAGCCCCAACCCGCATCCAAAACAGCCCTAAAGAAAAAAATTGGAAAGGCCAAAAAAGGATGGTGATGAGGAGCCGGTAGGAGTTGATGATGAGGGCATATACACATACTCTAAAACTGAAGTGTTAAGTGATAGTAGTTGGGATTCTGATTTGGCTGTTTTGTCAGAATCAGATGATGATGAGTATGATCTTGATGATGAAATTGTTGATGAGGATGATGAGGACGATATTCCTGCCTTTTCATATGGCATCACCGCATGAGACATCACTGATGAGTATGATGATGAGTATAATCTACCAATTAGCACTAACTTATCATATGGCATCACTGTAGGTTTAGTCATTAGCATAGATGCAGGTAAAGGATTAGAAGTGGTTATACATGAAGTGTACCCGAGTGTGGAACATAGAGTGCATGAGACATTTGTGGAAGAACATGAAAAAGCACTACAGTGGTTCTTTTTTTGCTCAACACATGTGCGCAGCAGCCAAAAGCTACACAATTGAGAAATATGACTATCACATGGGGAAGATAGAAGAGAAAAAGTCCGGCTGCTAGGGCTTGGTTGGATGACGATCATCCATATATATGAAGTAGGGAAAAATTCTTTGGAGATTGCAAGGTAGATTACATCAACAACAACCTCTCCGAGAGTTTCAATAGTTGGGTGTCAAAGCAAAAGGATCAACAGATTGTTGATATGTTTGACTCCATTAGACAGATGATCATTGCCAAGTTTGATTTGAGAAGAAAGATTGGGGAGAAGATGCAGGGCATAATTATCCCCAAGATTATCAAGACTCTCAATACAAGAATGAAGGAAATTAAGAACCATGATGTACTACCATGTGGAGGTTTGACAGCTGAGGTAACCATGCCCTTGGTGAGGTATGCAGTCAACTTGCCAAGTGAGTGAAAAGCCTTGTAGTCATGCTTTAACTTTCATTGCCACACTTCCAAGAGAGGTGAACATGGAGGAGTGTGTCCATGAATACTTCTCTATTGAGAGGTTCAAAAGAGCTTATACAGGTACTTTCAAAGCAATGACATCTAAGCATCAGTGGCAACCTATTAGTTTAGGCTATAAAATCAGGAAGCCATGAGAAGGAAACCTGGAAGGCCTAGAGTGGCTAGGATTAGAGCATCTGATGAGGGTGGCACTAGCAAGAAGAGGACCTACACCGAATGCACTGGAAGTGGCCATACGGCTAATTATTGCCAAGGTGGTCTCACAGCTAGTCAAAAAAGGAGGATGGCAAAAGATGATGGCCCAAGTGGAGAAGACACCATGAAATAAGTTATTGTTTACTAAATTAGTCACTAATTATTTGTTACTTATTTACTAACACATTTCTTTTCCTTTCAAGTGCAAGTACTGTTGTGGATGACATGGACTTAGGAGGAGGAGGAGAAGGACAGCCAACAGGAAGGGGAAGAGGAAGGGGAAGAGGTAGAGGAAGAGGCAGAGGACAGCAAGGAAGAGGAGGGCAAGGAAGTGGGCGAAGGGGATTGCTTGGCATTGATTCTTGAATATGATGTTTGTATGGTCTATGTCTTAGTGCTGTTTCGTTCTTATTTTGGACATGTCGTTGTGGTTTGGGAGCCTTTGTGATTTTGTTTGTTGGATTTGTATGAACTAGACAAGAAGACTAATTCTATGTGCTTTTGTTAGATATGGTTGTTGGATATGATTGATGGATGTGTTGGTTGCAAGTGTGAATATTGAGCAAAAATGCTGCTGAAATTTAAGTTTGAAATATTTTTGAGATTTAAATTTAAAATTTATATTGACATTCATATTTTTTTAAAAATTAAGTCAAATTATGTCCAAATTTCTAATTTTGAATACAAATCAAAATTTTTTTGTTCAAATTCATGTAATTATGTTGATATAGTGTCAAAACCATGGTAGAAACACAATTAAATTATCAAAACTGTGGTACAATCACAAAGGGTATTTCTGTCTTTTTGCACCAAAGTTAACACCGTTAGCACTGCTTAAGGAACTTTTGGTATATCTGTGATTCAATTCAAAAAAACTGTGGCTGAATCACAAAATTTCAAAAATCATGGCTATATCACAATTAGGCTTCATTTTCATGGCCGAAACACAATTGCCCTTTTTCTTTTCTATGTACACACGATAAAATGTCTTCAATAGAGATAGTTACATTACGTGCACACGTAAAATACACTCAGAATTATTTTTTTACAAATCTAACGGACAAAATCTTTCTACATACACACCTTACAAATCTAACGGATGAGCTCTTTCGGATCTCTCGGATCTTGGACCCACACATGTCATTGTTAGTTAACAAAACGCAACTACTCGAAACAAATATATGAGATTAAAGAAAAGTTGTTTCAAAATAAAACAAATGAGATCCCAACTTATGAGATGAAGCCGCCGGAACGGGCGTGGATTACGGCCTTGCATGGTCCTGTACGACTATACATAGCAACTATGTTTCGAATCTTAAGCCTCTTCATCACCAAAAAAAAAAATCAGTTCAGCCAAATCTCGAGAGCTATGAAGATAATTAGAATCCCTACAACACCGCGTGAGTTGTTGCAGGTGATTAATATTAATATTAATTTCGGATTAATATTAATAAACAAATTTATTTTGGATTAATATTAATATTAATGGTGAAGAATGAGAAACTTCAATTTTTAATATTAATATATTATTTTTTAAAGTTAATATTTTTTTATTAGATTGTATCGTTAGGATGGGTATCGAGACTATTAAGTAAAAATTTGAATGTTTTCACAATATTTTGAATATACTTAAATTGTTTTTAAATTTTCAACAGCAACGATAGTTTGTTCTTTTCTCATGGTCTTCATTATCTATTGATTTTTCCTATTTTTATAAATTATTAAAATGGCAGCTTCACTTTAAAAATCAAGATTAAATGCGCAAACCCAAAAACTAGGGCCAAACATACAATTAACTTGTTAACTTGTGGTCACTGATGCAATTTTCTCGAGCATTAAATGCACCATTTCGTGCGTCGATTATAAAACTTGTATTTTCATGTCAAACATGTCCATTTCACTCCATTACACCCAAAAACCAATTTTGGGTATGTATATCATGTTTTGGTCACCTTTAAAAATCGACGTGGAAACAGGCCTGTAATTGCATTAATGCACCGGTTCGTGCGCCAATTATGAAACTTGTGTTTTCGCGTCAAACATGTTCAATCCAATCTATTGCACCCAAAAACCAAATTTGGATATGTATATCATGTTTTGGTCACCATGAAAAACCGACGAGGAAACGAGCCTCATAGGTGCATTAAATGTACCAGTTCGTGCGTCGATTATGAAACTTCTGTTTTCACGCTGAATGTATTCAATACACTCCATTACACCTAAAAACAAAGTTTGGGTTTGTGTCTCATTTTTTGGTCACCTTGAAAAAGTGATGCAAAAATGGGCTCCGTAGGTGCATTGAAAGCACCGATTCCTCTACTAATTATAAAACTTGTGTTTTCGTGCCAAATATGTACACTCCACTCTACTACACCAAAAAACCAAGTTTGATTATGTATATCATGTTTTTGTCACTTTAAAAAGCCGACGCAAAAATAGATCAAACATGTCCAATCCACTCCATACAAACAAAAACCAAGTTTGAATATGTATATCATGTTTTGGTCACCTTAAAAAACCGATGCGAAAATAGGCCCTGTAGGTGCATTACATGCACCGATTCGTGCGCCAAATATGCAACTTGTGTTTTCGCACCGAACATGTCCAATCTACTCCATTAACCCAAAAACCAAGTTTAAATATGTATATCATGTTTTGGTCACCGTGAAAAATCGACGTGAAAACGGGCCCCGTAGGTGCATTAAATGCACTGGTTCGTGCGGCAATTATAAAACTTGTGTTTTCACGTCGAATATGTTCAATCCACTCCATTACACCCAAATACTAAGTTTGGTTGTGTATCTCATGTTTTGGTCACCGTGAAAAATCGACGCGAAAACGGGCCCGTATGTGCATTAAATGTACTGGTTCATGCGCCGATTATAGAACTTGTCTTTTTGAGTCGAACAAGTCCAATCCACTCTACTACACACAAAAACCAAATTTGGATATGTATATCATGTTTTAGTGACCTTGAAAAACCGACGTGAAAACAGGCCCCGTAGGTGCATTAAATGTACCGATTTGTGCGTCGAATGTGCAACTTGTGTTTACGCACCGAACAAGTCTAATCCGCTCCATTACACCCAAAACCAATTTGGGGTATGTATTCCATGTTTTGGTCATCTTGAAAAACCGGTGCGAATATGGTTGCGTAGGTCTATTAAATGCACCGGTTCGTGGCAGATTTTGAAACTTGTGTTTTCGTGCCGAACATGTCCAATCCACCCCATTACATCCAAAAATAAAGTTTGGGTATGTATCTCGTATTTCAATCACCTTGAAAAACTAGTGCGAAAATGAGCCCCGTAGGTGCATTAAATGCACCGATTTGTTTGCTGATTATGAAACCTGTGTGTTCGTGCTGAACATGTCCAATCTACTCTATTACACCCAAAAATCAAGTTTGAGTATGCATCTTATTTTTTGTCACCTTAAAAACCCGCTCAAAAATGAACCCATAGGCGCATTGAATGCACCAGTTCGTGAACCAATTATGAATCTTGTGTTTTCATGCCAAACATGTCCCATCCACTTCATTACACCCAAAAACCAAGTTTGGATATGTGTATCTAGTTTTGGTGGCCTTGAAAAACCAGCGCAAAAAGGGACCCCGTAGGTGCATTAAATGTACCGTTTCGTGCGTCGATTATGAAACATGTGTTTTCACGTCGAACATGTCCAATCCGCTCCATTACACCCAAAAATCAAGCTTGGGTATGTATATCTTGTTTTGGTGACTTTGAAAAAACGATGCAAAAACGAGTCCCGTAGGTGCACTAAATGCACCGGTTCGTGCTCCGATTATGAAACTTGTGTTTTCACGCTGAACATGTCGAATCCACTCTGTTACACCCAAAAACAAAGTTTAGTTATGTATATTATATTTTGGTCACTTTAAAAAACTGACACAAAAATTGGTCAAACATGTCCAATCCACTCCATATACCCAAAAGCCTAGTTTGAATATGTATATCACGTTTTAGTCACTTTGTAAAACCAACGCAAAAACAGGCCTCGTAGGTGCATTTAATACACCGGTTCATGCGTCGAATATGCAACTTGTGTTTTCTCGCCGAACAGGTCTAGTCTACTCCATTACACCTAAAAACCATGTTTGGGTGTGTATATCATGTTTTGGTCACCTTGAAAAAACCAGCTCGAAAATAGGCTCCGTAGGTGCATTAAATGCACCGGTTCGTGCAGCGATTATGAAACTTGTGTTTTCGCGCCGAAATTGTCCGAAATTGTCCAATCCAGTTCAGTACACCCAAAAACTAAGTTTGGGTATGCATCTAATGTTTTGGTCACCTTGAAAACCCGACGCGGAAATGGGCCCTGTTGGTGCATTAAACGCACCAGTTCATGCGCCAATTATGAAACTTGTGTTTTCGCGTCGAACATGTCCTGTCCACTCCATTACACAGAAAAAATAAATTTAGATATGTATATCATGTTTTAGTGACCTTTAAAAACCAGCACGAAAAAGGGTTCCGTAGGTGCATTAAATACACCAGTACGTGAGCCGAATACGCAACTTGTGTTTTCACACCGAACAAGTCCAATCCACTCTATTACACTCAAAAACTAAGTTTGGTTATGCATATCATGTTTTGGTCACCTTAAAAAACCGATGCAAAAACGGGCTCGTAGGTGCATTAAATGCAACAGTATGTGCATCGATTTTGAAACTTGTGTTTTCGTGACGAACATGTCCACACTCAAAAACCCAGTTTGGGTATGTATCTAATATTTTGATCACCTTAAAAATTCGGTGCAAAAATGGGTCCCATAGGTGCATTAAATGCACCGATTTGTATGCCAATAATGAAACTTGTGTTTTCGTGCCGGACATGTCAAATCTACACCATTACACTAAAAAATCAAGTTTGGTATGTATCTTATGTTTTGGTCACGTCGAATAATCGGCTCGAAAATGGACCCCATTGGCGAATTGAATGTACCAATTTGTGCACCGATGATGAATCTTGTGTTTTTGTGCCGAGCATGTCCCATCCACTATAGTATAGCCAAAGACCTGGTTTGGATATGTGTATCACGTTTTGGTCATCTTGAAAAACCGACGCGTAAACGGGACCCGTAGGTGCATTAAATGCACCGGATCTTGCAAGGATTACAAAACTTGTGTTTTTGCGCCGAACATGTCCAATCCAGCTCATTACACCAAAAAACAAAGTTAGCTTGTATATCATGTTTTGGTCACCATGAAGAAATGACTGAAAAACGAGCCCCATAGGTGCATTAAATGCACCAGTTCGTGCGACGATTATGAAACCTATGTTTTCACGCCGAACATGTTCAATCCACTCTATTAACCCAAAAACCAAGTTTGAGTATGTGTCTCATGTTTTAGTCACCTTGAAAAACAACCAAGAAAATTAGCTCCGTAGGTCGGTTGAATGCTCCGATTCATGCGTCAATTATGAAACTGGAGTTTTCGTGCCGAACATGTCCAATGCAGTCCGTTACACCCAAAAACCAAGTATGGTTAGGTATATCATGTTTTGGTCACTTTGAAAAACTGACGCGAAAATGGGCCAAACAAGTCCAACCCACTTCATACACCCAAAAACCTAGTTTGAATATGTATATCATGTTTTGGACACCTCAAAAAACCGGCGCGAAAACGGACCCCGTAGGTGTATTAAATGAAACGGTTCATGCGTCGAATATGCAACTTGTGTTTTTTGCCGAACATGTCCAATCCACTCCATTACGCCCAAAAAACCAAGTTTGTGTGTATATATTATGTTTTGGTCAGCTTGAAAAACCGGCGCAAAAAGGGCTCCGTAGGTGCATTAAATGCACCGGTTCCTGTGGCGATTATGAAACTTGTGTTTTCACGTCAAACGTGTCCAATCCACTACATTACACAAAAAAACTAAGTTTATGTATGTATATCATGTTTTGTTCACCTTGAAATACTGACGTGAGAATGGGCCTCGTAGGTGTATTAAATACAACTGGTTCGTGCGCCGATTATGAAACTTATGTTTTTGTGTCAAATATATTTAATCCACTCCATTACAGATAAAAACCAAATTTGGATATGTTTATCATGTTTAGTGACATTGAAAAAGGGCACAAAAACGGGCCTCTTAGGTGCATTAAATACACCGGTTCGTGCGCCGAACAGGCAACGTGTGTTTTTGTGCCGAACAAGTCCAATTCACTCAATTACACCCACAAACCAAGTATGTAAATCTTGTTTTCGTAACCTTGAAAAATCGGCGCGAAAATAGCCCTGTAGGAGCATTAAATGCACCGGTTCGTGTGCCGATTTTGAAACTTGTGTTTTCGTGTCGAACATGTCCAATCTAACCCATTACACCCAAAAACCAAGTTTGGGTACGTGTCTCATATTTTGATCACCTTAAAAAACTGGCATGAAAATGGGCCACGTAGGTGCTTTAAATGCATCGATTCGTATGCCAATTATGAAACTTGTGCCTTCATGTCGAATATGTCTAGGAGTAGCTTCGTGCATCGATTACGAATCTTGTGTTTTTGTGCCAAATATGTCCATGCACTCCATTACAGCCAAAAACCAAGTTTGGATATTGTATCATGTTTTGGTCACCTTGAAAAATCGACGCGAAAATGGGGCCCAAAGGTGCATTAAATGCACCAGTTCGTGCGGCGATTATGAAACTTGTGTTTTCAAGTAAAACATGTCCAACCAACTCTTTAAACCCAAAAACCAAGTTTTGATATGTGTATCATTGTTTTGGTCACATTGAAAAACCTGTGCGAAAATAGGCCCCATAGGTCTATTAAATGCACTGATTCGTGCGCCGATTATGCAACTTATGTATTCGTGCTGAACATGCCCAATCCACTTCTTTACACCCAAAAAACATGTTTCGATATCCATCGCTTGTTTTGGTCATAATCAAAAACTGACGTGAAAATATCCCCCTAAGTGGATTAAATGCATCGATTTGTGTGCCGATTATGCAACTTGTGTTTTCGCGTCGAGCATGTTCAATCTATTGCTTTACACCCAAAAATCAAGTTTGCATATGTATCTCTTGTTTTGGTCACCTTGAAAAACCGGCGCGAAGATGGGCCCATAGGTGCATTGAATGCACCGATTCGTGCGTCGATTATGAAACTTGTGTTTTCGTGCCGAATATGTCCAATCCACTTTATTGCACCCAAAAACAAAATTTGGATATGTATCTTATGTTTTGGTCACCTTCAAAAACTGGCGCGAAAATTGACCTGTTGGACCGTTGGTGCATTAAATGCACCAATTCGTGCGCCGATTATGAAACTAGTATTTTCATGGTGAACATGTCCCATCCACTCCATGACACACAGAAACCAAGTTTGGGTATGTATCTCATGTTCTGATCACTTTGAAAAATCGACGCTAAAATGGGCCTCGTAGATGCATTAAATATACCACTTCGTGCGTCGATTATTAAACTTTTGTATTCGTGTCGAACATGTCTAATCCACTCCATTACACCCCAAAACCAAGTTTGGGTATGTATTCCATTTTTAGTCACCTTGAAAAACCAGCGCAAAAATGGACCCCGTAGGTGCATTGAAAGCACCAATTCACGCGTCAACCATGAAACTTGTGTTTTTATGCCGAACTTGTCTAATCCAGTCCATTACACCTAAAAACCAAGCTTGACATGTATCTCATGTTTTGCTCACCTTGAAAAACTGAAGCTAAAATGGGCCCTGTTGGTGCATTGAATGCATCGATTCGCGCTCGATTATGAAACTTTTGTTTTCATCTGAATATGTCCAATCTAGTCTATTATACCTAAAAACCAAGTTTGGGTATGTATCACATGTTTTGGTTACCCTGAAAAACTAACGTGAAAATGGGCCCCATCGGTGAATAAAATGCACCGAAGTGCCGATTATGAAACTTGTATTTTCGTGCTGAACATGTCCCATCCACTCCATTACACCAAAAAACAAAGATTGGGTATGTATCTCATGTTTTCATCACCTTGAAGAACTACCGCGAAAACGGGGCCTGTAGGTGCAACAAATGCACCGGTTCATGCATCAATTATGAATCTTGTGTTTTCGCATAAAATATGCCCAATCAACTCCATTACACCTAAAAACCAAGTTTGGATATGTGTATCATGTTTTGGTCACCACGAAAATTCGGCATGAGAACGAGCCCCATTGGTGCATTAAATGCACCGATTCGTGCGCCGATTATGAAACTTGTGTTTTCATGGTGAACATGTCCCATCCACTCTATTGCACCCAAAAACCAAGTTTGGGTATGTATCTCATGTTTTGCTCACCTAGAAAAACCGACGCAAAAATGGACCCCGTAGGTGCATTAACTGCACTGATTCTTGCGTCGATTATGAAACATGTGTTTTAGTGCCGAATATTTCTAATCCACTCCTTTACACTGTCACACCCCAAATTTTCCAATTTCGGGATGTGAACCTTTTTCACTGAAATAAAGTAAAATTTGCAATTATTTCAATGATTATAAATTATTATTCATTAGTTTTGAATTTTAAATGTATTCAAAATTTCCTTAATAAAGTTTTAATATATTGTTTAACATTAACTTACTTTAATAAAATAATTTTGTATTTATTTTGAAACCAAATTTATTTGAATTGAAAAAAATAATAAAGAGGTGTTTGCCCAAAATTTGATTATTGAAAAGATGTCTTTAAAATATGATTTTTATTATGAAATCTGGTTTTATTTAAAAATGTTTCAAGTAACACATGAAATGAATTTATCTCAAATATTTTTAAATGAGTTCTTCTATTGTTTTATAATTGGATAAAAGAAATTACAATCAAAGATAGAAATGAAAAAAAGAATAAAGGAAATAAACAAAAGGAAAGAAAAGATGTTTTCCTGAATTTTGGATTCTAGAAAAAGATGTCTTAAAATATATTTATTTGAAATGGTCAAATAAAGTAAAATGCATTAGTCTCAAAATATTTGAAATGAATCGTCTTATTTTGGAATTTTGAAGAAATCCGAGTACAATAATAGTAATAATTAAATGAGAATTAAAAATAAAGAGTGAAACCCTACTCCTATACAGGCCGCAGCCCACCTTCCCTCCTCTCCCCTCACCCCGCTGCCCAAATTCCCTCTCCCACCCTCAAGCCCCCTGGCCCAGCCCAGCTGACCCCTCTCTTCTCTCTTTCCTCTTACTGACGCGTGGGGCTTGCTAGTCACCCCCATCCTCGAGCCCCTTACAACCATCTGCCGCATCAACCGTGCGCGCCGCCCCCCAAGCTTCCCCTCGATTTCCCCAGGATTCGACCCCATAAGTACCCCCGACTCAGTCGCCACTACCCCGTACAAAAAATGGCCGCCCAGCCTCTTTCTTCTCCCACACACCTGAACTCTCACCCCTATCGTTGAGCCGCTCCAAGCAACCACCCCAGGTAGCGCCAACCCCATGTTGGTATGGCAGGGGCTGAACCTGATCTTTCGATGAGAGGAGGATAGCTTCGATTTGGGGTGGATTCGACGTTGGCTGTCCGACTACAACAACCAACAGGGTTGCTGCGCCTTAGCAACAGGTACACCGGCTCCGATTTGTTGTTGTTCTTGCTGTGCCAAGAACAACCCTGAACCTGCGAGCAATCGAGAACAAGCAAGAACAAGATGAACAGGTAGA
>BCLH01003454.1:14385-26020 GCA_001602315.1 Zoysia pacifica
CAATTCCCTGTGGAGTCACAACATAGCCAAGAAAAGAGACTCGATCCGTGCAAAAGGTGCACTTCTCAATGTTATCAAATAAACGAGCATCACGTAAAGCATCAAATACAGCACGTAAATGAGGAAGATGGTCCTCTGGCATTCTGCTATATATCAGTATGTCATCAAAGTACACCACAACAAAACGTCCAATGAAAGCTCGTAGACAAGTTAGATAGGCTGGAGCTCCATCACATTCTACACCGCGACAACGAAGCAGCCGACACCCTGGCCAAGATGGCCTCGGGGGGGGATCCGGTGCTCGACGACGTCTTCCTCGAGATCCTCTCCAAGCCAAACTTCAAGCTCAAAGACAACCCTGCCGACCTTAAGACCGAAGCAACAGTCGACGAGCAGGCACTGACCCCAGAGCCGGAAGTTATGGCACTCCCAGCTGATACCAATGAAGCCAGGCGAATCTCACATCAAGCTAAAGCCTACATCATCATTGACAATAAACTCTACTAGCGAAGTGCCAGCGGCATCCTTCAACGCTGCATCCCTCAGGCGAAGGGTCAGCACCTACTCGACGGCATTCACTCGGGCATCTGCGGTCACCATGATGCTCCGAGGATCCTGGTTGGAAAAGTTTTTTGCCAGGAGTTCTGCTGGCCCACGACAGTCTCCGATGCCAAACAGCTCGGTCACTCCTACAAAGACTAGTGCCGCTGGAAAATATATTTTCTTAGCTTTCCAAACATATTTAGAACATCCAAAACGGATCTTGTATGTGACCTGGGCGTCCGTTTTAGTGTGGACTGCTCTGAAACCCGAGGGCAGCTCAACTCCGAGTTGGATTGAATCTCCTCCGGAGCAAAATGTGGCTTGCTAGTCTTAAGCATCTCTAAGTCCTTCTTCATGCTTCACTTGATCTTCTCCAAGGTTACTAATCATGATAAAATTATTAAGTAGCAATCTATTCTCAAAGGAAGGAAGACATGTATTTATGAACGAGCTCACCTCTAAATTCAATTGTTTTGCATATATTGTAGGTGGGGGAACATTGCGTGTATCCAACGATGGGATGTCCTCATCATCCTCCCTCTCTTGAATCGGAATCGTCCTTGACTCAAGCTCATCCTCTTCACACATGTATGGCTTCAAATCTTCAATGTTGAATGTAGGACTAACCCCGAACTCGAGAGGTAACTTAAGTTTATATGCATTATCATTAATCTTCTCAAGTAACTTAAAAGGACCAGCAGCTCTATGCATCAATTTAGATTTTCTTGGCTCTGGAAATCTATCTTTTCTCAAGTAGAACCAAACCAAATCACCCGGTATAAATTTAACTTCATGTCTACCTTTACTACCGGCATTTTTATACTTCTCATTCATCTTTTCAATGTTTTCTTTAGTCATTTCATGCATCTTGAGAATAAAATCAGCACGCGCCTTAGCATCATTATAAATCTTTCGGTAAAAGGCAAAGGCAAAAGATCAATCGGAACACGAGGGTTAAAACCATATACTACCTGAAATGGAGTTACCTTAGTGGTTGAGTGTTCTGCCCGGTTGTATGCAAACTCCACATGAGGCCAACATTCTTCCCACATCTTCAAGTTTTTCTTTAAAATAGCATGTACCACTATAGACAATGTGCGGTTCACTACCTCAGTTTGTCCATCGGTTTGTGGGTGACATGTAGTTGAAAACAACAACTTTGTTCCCAGGTGATTCCATAGAGTGCGCCAAAAGTGAATCAAGAATTTCGCATTACGATCTGAAACAATAGTAGAAGGCATACCATGCAAACGAACAATTTCTCTAAAGAATAGTTCGGCAATATGCGTAGCGTCATCGGTCTTATGACATTGTTTAAGATGTGCCATCTTAGAAAAGCGATCTACTACCACAAAAATACTATCTCTCCCCCTCTTAGTCCTAGGGAATCCCAAAACAAAATCCATAGAAATATCTGCCCAAGGAATAGAAGGGACGGGAAGAGGCATGTACAAACCGTGTGGGTTTAGTTGTGACTTTGCTTTTTGACACGCAGTGCAGCAAGCGATGAAGCATCAACATCGCATCTCATCTTTGGCCAAAAGAAATGTGTGGCCAAAACATATTCCACCTTCTTCGCTCCAAAGTGTCCCATCAATCCTCCTCCATGCACCTTCTGTAACAACAAAAGACGAACAGATCCAACTAGAACGCAAAGATGGTTGGCTTTAAAAAGGAAGCCATCATTAAACACAAATTTGTTCCAAGTCTTACTTTCACGACAATGTGGCAACACATCTTTAAAATCAGCATCTAACCCAAATTGTTGCTTAATTGTTTCTAGTTCAAAAATTTGACAATCAAGTTGGGACAGCAGATCATATTGTCTAGACAAAGCTTCGGCAATCATATTATCCTTCCCTTTCTTATGTTTGATGATGTAAGTAAAGGATTCAATAAATTCAATCCACTTAGCATGTCTACGGTTCAAGTTATTCTGGCTACGAATATGCTTAAGTGACTCATGATCGGAATGAATGACAAAGTCTTTAGGTCACAAATAATATTGCCACGTATCTAAGCATCGTACAAGAGCATACAATTCCCTAACATACGTGGAGTAATTAAGAGTAGGGCCATTTCACTAAAATAAGCAATGGGCTTTCCTTCTTAAATCAACACACCACAATGCCAATTCCACTATCATCTCATTCAAGTTCGAAAGTCTTACCAAAATTTGGAAGTTGGAGAAGTGGTGCATGTGTAAGCTTGTCCTTCAAAGTGGCGAAGGACTCCTCTTGTGTGTGGCCTCAATGAAATGCAACGCGCTTCTTTGTTAACTCATTCATTGGAGTGGCAATGGTGCTGAAATCTTGGACAAAGCAGCGATAAAATCCAGCAAGTCCAAGAAAACTCCGCACTTGTGAAACCTTTGTCGGCGTGGGCCAACTCCTGATCGCATTTATCTTGGCTTCATCAACTTCAATTCCCTATGGAGTAACAACATAGCCAATAAAAGAGACTTGATCAATGCAAAAGGTGCACTTCTCATGGCTACCAAACAAACGTGCATCTCTCAAAGCATCAAGAACAATATGCAAGTGAGATAAATGTTCGTTCATTAGCAAGTCATCAGCAATTATATCCCTATCAGCTTGTACAATTTCAGCAGAGTCGAAGGTAATAAAGTAATTTTCTTTCCTTTATTCATGAAGATAAATTTATTACTTTTACCATAGTGGATAGCATCATTATCATGTTCTATGGACGACCCAATAACAATGAACATGCTTGCATAGGTACAGCATCACAATCGACATAATCAATATATGTGCCAATGGAGAAAGGGACTCGATAAGTTTTCGTTACCTTTGCCTTACCGGAGTTGTTTAACCACTGGATATGGTACGGATGTGGATGTGGCCCTGTAGGCAAGTCAAGCTTAGTGATCAAATTAGAACTCACTAAGTTGTTGCAGCTCTCGCCATCAATTACCACGCATGCACGCAGGTTCTTGATCACAAAGTAAATCTAAAATAGATTATGGCATTGAATCTTATCAAGGTGTACCTGTGCGGAGAGCGCTCGTTGGACAATGATGGTCCTGTGGGCTGAAGTATTATCAGCACCAAATACTTGGCCATCATCGGATTCTTCATCCTCGACATCCGAAGCACTTATGCATCCTCCATCTTCAGTAGCAACGTATGCCCGCTGACTTTGGCAATCTCACTGCATATGTATGACCCATGCCATGGCATCTATGATGTGTACGTGGTTCCTGATCTTTCGTTAGGTCGTGGTAACTCTCGATTTGGTGGAGATGTGATACACAATCGATCCGGTCTCAAATCAACACGATTCGAACCCCGCAATCGCAGCGCCACTTCTCCTCTGGTTATCAACCGTGCACACACGATTGATCTCATCAAGAAGGCTAATCCCAGCCTGCGAATCGAAGAACACAATCAAGAACAAAGAAGAACACAGCTCAATTGTGAAATCTGAATTAAATCACGAAGTTGGAAAACCAACGAACCGTCAAATGGCGAAACTGTTTCATAACAGAGGAAAACTGATCAAAACCTATCTCTAATGATGGTAGCTACTAATTATATAGAGTTTAGAACGACCTTAGGGGCAAACCCTAATACTAATGGGCCTAGAAAAGATACACGGCCTAAAGGCCAAAAGATAGTGTCGTAGCACCCGAGGCAGTTTCTGGATGTCATCTTATTTTAATGATTTCTGCTGTTTTTCGTCGAATTTGAAGATGAGACTAGTGCTGTTGGAAAGGTTATCTTGTTAGCTTTCTAACCATATCTAAAACGTCCAAAATTGAGCTCGTATGGGACTGAGACATTCATTTTAGTGCAGGCTGCTTTTGGAGTCGAACGTGCGGTTCCTCGAGTTGTTTGGATCTTCTCCGGGGTTGAACGTACGATTCTGATCTCGAGCATCTACAAGTCCTTTGTCATGCTTTCCTTGACTCTCTCCAATGTTTCTAATTATGATAAAGTTATTAGATAGCAATCTATTCTCAAAGGAAGAAAGACATGTGTTTAGGAACGAGCTCAGCTCTAATCTCAACTGTCGTGCGTGAGTTTCATCAATACTAATTTGAGGAGTCTTGTGTGTATCTAAAGGAGAGAGGTCCTCATCAATCTATGGCACTTGATGTTGGAGGAGCGTCCTGTGGAGGTATATGAGGATGTACTCTTGTTGGGCACCTGCAAAGAGGGCTTACTCAAGTCTAAAGATTGCGCTGAAAGGTTTGGTTTTGGTGCCGTTGCAGTGTTGGAGGTGGTGGAAGGCTTCTTGTTCGATGGTGGTGGTGTACGTGTGGTCGAAGAAGAAGGAAACGTTGATCATAGAGTGTATGTATGGTAGCTGTTCTTTTGTTGTCGTCTCTGCAATTCTTTTTTGGCAAGCACAGCAAGGTGGAACAACTGTTCGACAGTATCATAATCTTTATAATCAATTATGTCCTGTATTTCATGACGCAACCCACTATAAAAATGACAGATAGTATCCTCAATGTTCTCTTCTATCCCACAACGCATCATACCCTTTTGCAACTCAGCAAAATATTCTTGAACAGATTTATCATGCTGTTTTAAGCATTGCAATTTTTTATGCAAATCTCTTTCATTTGAAGGAGGAACAAAACGGTTACGCACATCATCATTCAATCTATCCCAATTATCAGGTTGCAAATGCACTTTGCAAAGATCAGTCCACCATAGTAAAGCAAAATCTCTAAACTCACTAGTAGCTTGTTTAACTCTATGTTGTTCAGGAACTAAATAAGATGTAAATTTTTGCTCTACAACCATCTCCCAATCAAGATAAGCTTCAGCATCATAATTACCAAAAAAGGGTGGGATGGTAAACTTAATCTTAACGAAAGGTTCATAAGGAGCGCAATGTTCATTACCTCTCATACCTAGGCAGTTACGGCGTTGACGATCGTGGAATCTATTTTGTTGTTCTCTATCGTTGTCAATGTCATCCTCGGAGTAGTTCTCGTCATTAACTTCCTCTTCCTCTTGATCTATTGTGGTCGACGTCTCTCAAAGGTTGTCACGCGAGTTGAGAGACGCTGTAATTCCTGGTTCGTTGTCCTAAGAGCATTGAATTGCTCAGTCGTCCTCTGATCGAACTTAGCAAGAGTGTCAGCAAGTTGATTTTGATAGACACATTCAGCGAAGTTGTTCGCGGAGTTGGCAGCTTCAGAAGGTTCACTCTTATCATTTCTAGACTTACCCTTTCCTGCCATGGTTAGAAAATAACAAAAAAGCAAAGCAGGATATTATTGCTACATTACTATGATGTGAGAACTGTGGTGGTAGATCTCTAAAAGGAAATGACTTACCAAGTTCTTACACTGTTTTTAGCAATGCAAGGCAAATGATGGTACAAGCAGTGGCAGGAGAGACCAGGAAGTCATAATTTCACAATTGCAGGGTCAAATGCAGTGCTGATCCGAGGTGGATACATGGAGCTTGGAGGGCTGAAATAATGATTAGTGAAAAACAATTCTATAACAGATAGTAAATGCTGAATAAGTGTTCCAAATATGTAATTCTAGTTGCTGGTCGAATTTTAAGAAAAATCCAGATGCAAATAATGATAACACACAAAGATCAGCAACATACGTGGCTCCAAAGATCAGCAATCAGCACGGTATAGCACAAGACAGTGATGTCACCTCGATGATGTCACTTTTTTAATTTTTATTTTGAATTTTCACTATTTTTTTCTTTTTCAAAGGCACAAAAAAAGGAACACCAAGATGTTTCAGACTGATCCAATGAAGAATATGTTCTATGGAAAATCACAAAGATGTTTGAAATTGCACGCAAAATCTTGTAAATTCACAAAGGTCCACTTCAAGGGAGAATTTGGTCTTGAAAAGCTTTTTGAACCACCACAAATGCGTCTTTTGTTCTGAGAATTTGAAAAAAATTACCTGATTTCGAGTTCGTATGCAAAAGTTATGCCCGTTTTACTGAAGGGTGTCCGAGATATATTTTTGAAGGGTGTGAAACGCACGCAATCGAGTGGCGATTTTGTGGATGATTCAACAATGGATGATAATGGAGAGGTGGATCTATGAAGAGTGGATTTGTTTGTGATCGAAATATGGGGTGGATGGGTGGGACAAAATTTTGCTGCAAAATAAACAAATAACAGATGTGACATGATAATAGATTGAACACAAAAATAGATGAATGGCGAAGGGAAAACACCTGGATGCAAAAAGATTTCTGGATCCAGCGACCAAAACACAAACTAAGGACACAAACTCAACACTACGGACTCTGAAAGAAAATTGTGCAAAACCTAAACATTTCTTGGACAGGGGAAACCTAATGATCTACTTTTTTTACGGCTTTTTTGTGTACGATAGGATGAATGTAAAATCAACAAGTATAGATGTGAACTTGACGATATACCCGAAGCTCTGATTATCATTTGATGTGTACGTGATTCTTGATTTTCCATTAGGTCGTGGCAACTCTCGATTTGGTGGAGATGTGACACAATCGATCCGGCCTCAAATCAACACGATTTGAACCCTGCAATCGCAGCAACACTTCTCTGGTTATCAATCGTGCACACACAATTGTCCTTGCCAAAATCTGAAATAAAATCATGAAGTTAGAAAACCAACAAACCATCAAACGTTGAAACTGTTTTAGAAATAGTTGAAAACTAATGAAAAACCTAATGTTAGCTTCATGACCTTTAAGGTCCCCTAAAAGGTATGAATTGATTTTGGTGATTGAGTGGATACCATAGGTAACGGTTGTGTTGCAGGTACCACCCCGTTATTTCTGCATCAATATGGTGGGCTTCCTCGATGAATAACAAGGACGAACCCTAGAAGAGGAGTTGCCAGGAGTCGGAGGACAAAGGCTAAGGACTTGCTAAAGAGTCCATAGGAACGCATGTACTATTAAGAGGGGTAAGGTCATTTGTCTCCTGTCATACAAGTGTTAGAGGGTGTTAATGCTCCTTAGATCCTCAGAATGCACTTTATGGCAGAGGAAGTGAAGTTGAAGATCGAAGCTCAAGACTAGCTGAAGATTCAGTCACCGAGCAGTCCAGTGAACCCTGGAGGAGCCACTCCAGAGTGAGGAGCTCTCTGAAGTCAAGGAGGATCAGTCACCGAACAGTCCATCAGTGCAATGACCGGACAGTCCAGTGGGCTAGAAGTTGAAATCCAGAGAAGGTGTTGCTAGGAGTCAAAAATTGAAAGTCACAGGACAGTCCAGTGAAGGTATGCACCGGATAGTTCGGTGTCCTATGAAATACATTTCAAAGAGGGTGTATCCCTGGCCGAGGAGGAAGAAGGGTCAACAGACAGTCCGGTCGTCCAGTCACTAGACAGTACGGTGATTGCATAGACCAGTCAGTTTTAGGACATGACGCCCCAACGGTTATTTCTGGGCTTGGAGCCTATTTAAACCGTGGAGGGGGACGTTTTCCTATGTGCCTTTGATTAGAATTGCTGGAGCCAAATTGTGAGAGGCCAAGGGACACTACGAAGAGAGCACATTGCAAGATTGGTGATCTTTGGTGCTAGTAGGAGAGTAATAGGGAGCATTCATACACTTCTATAGCTTGTAGGGCTGGAGAGGAGTTATCTTTGCCTATTACTCTTGGTCTGGGTAGCCTAGACTGGCTAGGAGTCGGTGCTTGAGATTTCGAGGAGATTTGCGAAAGACGACGTCAAGTTTGTACGCGGTTTCGGGTCCCTCGCACGAAAGGGACACCAAGAGGGACCGCCTGAGCCTTGTAGGCTTGCTCTAGTGCTTGGGTATTATGTGCTGAAGCGTACCTTAGTGAGCATCGTTTTGAGAATGACGGGAGGGACCAGGACCTCGATAGTAGTGGTCCAACGAGGATTAGGGAAAGGCGATTACCTTTCGAGACCTCGAGAAAAAATCACTTGATAGGAGTTGAGGTGCGCGATCTTTCGGTAAGATGATAACTATCGATTTGGTGGAGTCGACCCTCACGATCCAACTACAAACGAACAGGTTGTGTGCGCCTTAGCAATCGCAAAACTAACTCTGAATGGTTATTGACCTCGTCAGGACAGCAAGATCTACCTGATCATGAAGATCAATTCTTGCAAGCAATCGAAGAACAAGCAAGAACAAGATAGCAAACTAAAATCTCTCGAATCTAAGGTTCTCAAAAGCTATCTAACAGATGGTCGTTGGACACAACTGAAGATCAGAAAGTTTGCAGAAGAGCTAAACTATAACAAAAGAAAACCCAAGTGTTTTTGGTGGCGGTTGGGACCTTTAAATAGGGTGGAAGACGACCAGGGGGTGCTGAGGTTGTCCTCAAACCCTAAGACGTGCTCCTAATGGGCTCAACTTGATACACGGGCCAACAGTTCAAGTTGGGATGACGCAGCACCTTCTGTATTAGAACGACGATTGGCGCTGACTCCGATGTGATATGAAGGTGGGGTCGGATCCATTCGAAAGTAGACTTCATGAGGTTTCACAAATGTACTTAAACACCCAAATTAGATTCTATCTTGAGTCATGGATTTCGTTGCATGTTTGTACAGTTTCACAATTCGAATCCACCTTGTGTGAATATTTTCATTGAAGTCCTCATCAAAGGATACGATGTACACATCATCCTCACCGACTTGAATTAGAGTCCTCGACTCAAGTTCAGATTGCAAAAATGCCACTCCAATATGCCCTCATGAAATAATGAAAGGTGAAGGCCATGGGGGTATGAATGTGATCTCATCATCCTCTCCCGCTTGATTTGGAGTCATCCTCGACTTAAGCATAGTTTTAAAACCAGCGATGCCAACATGCCCTCTAGAAATCTCAAAAGGTGGAGGCCATGGGGGTATGTATGTGATCTCATCATACTCCCACGCTTCATTTGAAGTTGTCCTCGACTCATGTTCAGAATGCAAAACCGCCACTCCATCGTGCCCTCCAGAAATCATGAAAGGTGGCGACCACAGGGGTATTCTGATGCTATCAAGCGACACAGCAAGGACATATAAGATCTCATCATTCTCCTCTTATTTGTAGCTAGCCGTCCTCGGCTCGATCCAGTGGTCGACAAATTTGCTTGTGGTCGTATTGGGTTGAGTGATGAGCACAAAGTAAGGCCCTAACAAAACGTTCTCCTGTGTCCTGAGCTGCTCCTGTTGACAGAAAACAAAACTAGAGAAACTTTGCAATCCATTTTTAGTGTTAGTGCATGTCATTTCTTGATTTTAATTATGCATTTCAAAATTGTGTTTCAGATTAAAGCATATGATGACTTTAGACACTAAGAAATCTCCAATCTCATCATATTTGCCAATTGCATGAAAACACAGTAGCCTAAACATTGCAAACTACAATTTTGAAATAATTTCTTCTCCAAATAACCCAAGTTACAAGGATTTCAAATTCAATATAACCTAAAGTTGTTAAAAAAGATCTGAGCTCAAACTTTTTCTCGTTCATATTAGTGCAATTAAAAGGCCTATCCTCAACAGGTGTGGACTCAACTGCAACATTTTGAACACCCTGTAATAGTTGTGTTTTTGGGATGAACGAAACTTGTTCACACAACTTAATACAATCATAGGATAAATGTGCATTACGAAACAAAGGATAAGTCATTGGAGGCTCAATTAAGCTTTGCAAAACACTAGGATGAACATTAGGCAATTGCAGTTTAGCACAAGCAGCATGAGAGGATCGAGATGTGATGAGGGACTCACAGTGTGTTTTATTTTTCTTACTCTTGGACATAGCACAAGCAGCATGAGAGCATCATTATCCATTATTTCAGCAACTAGCTCAATGTCCTCTTCAGTCTTATTCTCACTCTCCTGCACGATGTTAGGCATAGGACAAAAAACAGAAGAGTGCTCTCTATTTAGTTGTGTTGTTTTAATAAAAGACATAGTATCACATAGCTCCACTTTATCACATTTCCCTTGTGACAAAGGCACATCAGCAAAACATTCCACAATTTTGTGATGGTGATTGTTCATGCTTGTATCTTTAGATGATAAATATTGATTTTCAGCAATACAAGCAAACAAATACAGGTGCGGGATTGAGTAGTAAGTTTTAGAGATGAGCAAAATTTAGATTTCAGAATTGAAACCAATCATAAACCTACTGATTGTATCTTCTCGGCATTCATCTAAGCCATTAAACATGACACAAACCTTAAAGTCATGAAAGTTTTCTTTAACAGTCATACAATCCTGCTTAAGATTCTAAAACTTTATTGTGCCTACAAATATATTTTCATTCAAGCAAAGAACATTCAGTCAAAATACTTGAGGCAATGTAAATCTTTTCTTTTACAGAGAAGTCATGTGCATTAAATTCTTTATCTACATTTAGTTCGCAGTCAATGTATGCATGTGGATCAAATTTTCCAGCAAAAGAAGGTATTGACGAACTGATGACTTGCAAAATATCAACGATTACCTCATGTTGAAGCATCTGCACATCTTGGTGGGGGTGTAAACTACCAGCTCCTTTTTTTTTATTGTGCCTATCATGGTTAGCAAACAGCAAAACAAATTGACAATGAGCTAGGTTGTGTCCAACTCGGTTTCTCTCAAGCCTGCAAAACCAAGTTTTTACATGTTCTTACCAAACCAGCAGGGGTGATTTGCAACCAATGATGTCAACCAGTGAAGATTCATGGAGCAATTGCCAGGGACACAAACTCTATTTGCTGTAGAAATCTGTGGAGCTAAGATAGTTTTTTTAGCAAGGATTAGCACAATCAAATTAGCAAATGCAAAGTTGAATAAGTGTTCAACAACGGTACAGTGCTGGTCCTATGCTAAATCCTGCTAGAGACGCGAGCCTATACACAAAGGTTGTCACATAAATAATACAAAAAGCTCGAGACAACAGCAACAACTCAATTTTCTTATTTTTTTTGGCTTGCTTCTTTTTTCTTTTTCTCATCCTTTCCTTTCTTTTCTTCTCTTTTTCTTTCCCTCTGTTTTTTGTGATGGAATAAAAACAGGGATAGAGAAAAGTGCAGCTAGCAGATAGCAGATGATGAGGACATCACTTCCACAGACACAACCAAACCAATTGCACAAGAAGGACCCATGACACGAGCTCGAGCGCGTCAA
>BCLH01003455.1:0-29026 GCA_001602315.1 Zoysia pacifica
ATTTTCTTGACTTGGATAATATATGTAAAAGGTACATTTAATATTATAGTCCCCTTTTCCCTTTATCCAATCATGATTACAGCTTACCTGATTCATTATTTCTATAGTTAAACCTGCTAGCACCTCTATTAAATCCATCTCATCATTACTAGAGTCATATTCTGCTTTGTTATTTTCTATTTCATCGGTCTCTATGATTGAATATATAGATTTATCATCTTTTATTTCGTCATCACAGACTAATATATTTTCATTTACACTATCTATTATTAAAACTCTTTCCTGTTCTTCATATTTGCTAGAATACCTTTTTTGATCTTTATTAGGACATGTCTTACTTAAGTGATCTGGTAAATTCCATATAAAGCACCTACATATTTTGTCATAGCTTTTCCTAGAATTGTATCGTCTTACATTTCTCTTATGCAGAAAAGGTGCTTTATTATCTGACCTTGTAAGAAAATATCTTCTCTTAGTTCTATAGTTTTCATTGTTCTTTCTTTGAGGTTTATGATATTTCTTAGATTTTGACCTTTCTTCTTCATAATTTAATGGTACTTCTGTGTGCTTCGCCTGCACCTAAGCCTATTGCAGTCCATGAATCATCTTATTGTAAATTAGATCGGTAAATTGACGAGGGGTAGGGTCTATGGAAGAAAAATCAAGGTATGGCCAACACCCCACCTCGCTATAACGAGAGCTCTGCCACTGCTTCCTAGGACGAGGGTGTTGTAGTGTTATCTCCATGCTGTAACAGTGATGCTCATGGTCAAGCGTCCAATGGCGTAGGGTGCTAGCTAGAAGTAGGTTCTTATTTTTGTTGTATTAATTTTAAGAAACACGATAATTCAAATAGATTGAAAAAAAGGTTACTATTTGAAAGAAAAATCAATTTGAAATAATTCAAAATCTAAAATGTAGACTAGGACCACATCAGACCAAGAATGAAACTGAGCCTCCAACTGAAGTTCAATAACTAAATTAGATCTTTTAAAAGTTGAAAGATGAAACCGATCTTTTAAATTCAAAGACTAAAATTAGTATTATCCCAATAATCAGTGTGAGATTAATGCCAAATAGTTGTCATATGGGCCAAAACTTAAAATCCTAACGGGTTGGGTACCACATTTACTACTAATCAAACAAGTTGGTTCCTTTTATCTAGGAGAACGATGTGAGTCAATTTGTAGGAAACTATTTGAGATTCGTGCAGCATAGAAAAAAATATAGTATGATTCATGCAGGTGGGCAATGGAAGGCCCCCAATGCCGCCACGAGCTGGCCTCCTATGTTGGCACGTTGTTCGGAATTAATTCTACGTTAGGAGATCCACAATGAATATTTTATTAATTTTAATAATGTAAAATCTTTATTAACATTTTAAATGTACTGGTTAAACATTCAAATATGCTGTGTAAACATTTTAGATGCACTACATCATATTTAGTAAATATTGAACCTGTTTTCTATAATGTTGAAACACATCTTAGAAATTAAATATTGAAACAATTATTTTAAAATGTTGAAGTTTGGTTGGTGTGCTGACGTGGACTAAGTCCGTAAGATAAATTTTGTAGCCTATTGGGCTGATTTTTTTTCAGGGCACTCTATGTATTTTCCTAAACATATGCACCAATCATACAGTGCATGAATGCAGTAGAGTAAATCTATCAAATTTTGCAAAGGTCTATCAAATATTTCGATAGATTATCCTTAAAATTAACTGATCATCAAGTTGTGCTAAATTCATATAGTTACTCAGGACATCTACGATGCATCCAGCTTACTCCAAAAATTGAAACCTTAGCGTTAACCACTCCAATTCTAACAGCAAATTTAGGTGGGCCCACATGACAACATACGATTACCCAGCCTACTATGTACAACATGTCAGTCTCCTTTTTTCCTCTGTCTCATTATAAGTGATATTTTTGACTTTTTGAGATCAACTTTTGAACATTTGTCTTATTAAAAAACTATAAAAATATAAAAATAAATAAGTCAAGCTTAAAGTATTTTTAATAATGAATTATTTTACAATAAAATAAATAATATTTTTACAAAATTTTTTATTAAGATGAATGGTGAAAGGTTGATTTCAAAAAGTCAAAAACGTCGCTTATAGTTGGACGGAGGGAGTACTTCCAAAAAAACAAAATGAATGGAAACTACTTATCTTAGCAGACTATAAAAAAAAAATGAATATAATCGACATGTGTTGATCACACAGATTGCTCTATAGATCGCTAAGTGTGCATCATGCTTGTCGGTGTTTCGTATACCGGCATAGTAAATTTATATGATCGGACGGAGGATCGTACGTTTTCAGAATCGAATGGCCTAGTCTACAAGCGAGACTCAAAAGTAAACCTGGTTTGGGCTGCCTCGAGGCGTAATTCCCTACATTCAAGGATGAGAGATCGATCGTATGAATCTCAAGATCACGAGAGTACAACGCGAAAGGGCTGCGAACGGATCCGAGAGTCCCAAGCTCGCGTGGTGGGGGTGGTTTACAAGTGGTGATGTGTATCTTTTCTCTAATTGCCTTTCTCTTTTCTTCCTTGCTTTTTCTCTATCTCAGTAGCTTCCCGGGTGCCCCTTTTTATACGGCCGGACCTGGGTTGTCTTGACCGGACTATGGCTGAGGTGACTGAACTATGTTTTGAGCATCTTGCCGCCTACGAAAACAGATGACCCTTTGACAGGTGCGACCACGGTCTTCAGTGAATCATGCTCTCTGACGTTCGGGACAGACGATCGGAGCCCTCCGTTCGTACCTTTGTTCACTGTGGGGGAACAAGGTTGCTTTACTGTTTAGCTTTATCGCCCGGTGGGTTGTTTCTCGTTCAGTCGGATAGTTGCGGAATCTTCCGAAATGCTTATCTCCTCTACGAAACTGTACGTCGTCTTTGAAACGACGTGGTTGTTGGAGTAGTGATTGCTTCGTGGCAATCGGCGGGCGAATCCCCACCGCTAGGGTCCCGATAGCTCGGGTCTTGACCCCTGAAGGTTGGGGCGATTGCACCCGCCTCGGCTTCAGGCCTTGACGAGGCTTTTCGACCGCTAGGGTCCCGATAGCTTGGGTCTCGACCCTTGAGGGTCAGGGTGACTGCACCCGCCTCGGCTTCGGGCCTTGGCGAGGCTTCTCGATCGCTGCGGCCGGGCCGCCTTTGTGAAGTTTTTGGTGGGCCGTTGCGGGCCGCAGGTGAGCCATGCTTTAGAAGATGATCCGTAGATACCCGAGGTATACTATCTCGACAGTAGCCCTCGAGCCCTACGCCGTTTGCAACCTCTGTTGAGGTGGCGCTGGGCTGTCCGTCTTTGAAGCTTGTTTTGATCTTACGGGGGCGCGCGAGAGCGCCCGTAGGGCGTAGCCCCCGAGCGATCCGAAGGGTCGGTCGTGGGCTGAAGCGTCGTGCTGACCATCACTCGTTGATGGTTGATCCTATGGAGGCGCGCGAGTGCGCCCGTAGGGCGTAGCCCCCAAGCCTCCGAGCGATCCGAAGGGTCGGTCGTGGGCTGAAACGTCGAGGAGGCAATTCCCGACTGCAGAGGTCGGTCGAAAGCTAATTTTCGTCATTAGTCTGTGCCAGGAAAAATGCCTAGATTGGGTCAATCTGGCCGAGCTCTGCTCATGATCGGCATAGCGCCTAGATTGGACCGATCGGGCCAGTTTTCTCATGATCAGCGTCCCGGACAGCTGTCGGGCCGGTCGGGGGCTCGCTCGACCTCTCGTTCATCCCGACCCGTGAATCGGTTCACGGCGTTTGTAACGGATCATTGGTCACGGTCCCAATGATCGAACGGCTTCGCCGCCTTCAGGTGGACAGCGGATCCGGTGTCTAGGAATTGTAACCGCCGGTTGCCCCGGGCGGTTGGATCGGCCTATCGTGCGGCCAAGAATGGGCGACGGTTCGCGTTGCGTAGGTCCCATCAGAGGTACGGTTGCCAGGCATTAACTGCGTGTTAATGCCGCACAGCTTTCTTACCCGCTGGCGGGGGTTTCCAAGGCGGCTCACGGACCCGCCTCTCGGTGATTGGGTGCTGAGGCTCTTCGGTGTGCCTTGGTTTAAGCGCCCGCTGTGAGCGCTTTCGGACCCACTTGTCATGAGCTCCCGCTGCGAGCACTTTCAGACCCACTTGTGAGTGAGTGTGGGTCGGCGCGTAGGTTCAGGGGCGCCCATGATCGTGGTTCGTGGAATTGGTGCATTGGCGCCTATAAGAAGGGTGGTTCGCCCTTCGGTCTTCGTCATTTTGATTTCAAGCAACCACGCGTTGTGCTCCTCGTCTTCCTTGCGCTTGCTCTTCATCTTCGTCTTCATGGCCGCCCAATGGAAAGCATCCACCGTTTCGGAGAGCATCCTCACCGTCTCGATGGGGCTTGGAGTGATTCCTCCGAGGGACACGGGGCGATGGCGTTCGGCATACCGCGAGGCCGTTCCAGCGCCCCGCGCCAATGAGATCGTCAGCTTCGTGGAGTTCCACGAGTCCGGTCTGATGTTGCCGTCGTCGAACTTCTTCGGTGGCTTGCTGGAGTATTACGGCGTGCGTCTTCACCATCTCAACCCCAACGGCATCCTGCAGATCTCGGCCTTCGTCACACTGTGTGAGGCCTACTTGGGGATCGATCCCCACTTCGACTTATGGAGGTATTTCTTCTGCGTGCAGCCTCAAAAGGAAGGCGGCACGGTCCGCGCTGTTGGTGGCGCGGGGATTTGCATCCGGAATAATTGTTCTTAGTACTTCAACATATCGTTGAAGGACTCCCTGAAAGGATGGCACGAGGGGTGGTTCTACATCGAGAACACCGCCCTCGAACTGCCGGCGTTTAATCTCGAGCCGCCGACGGTCTTGGACTCGTGGAATGTCGGGCTCAACGACGAGCAAGAGGCTGGGATTGAGGATTTGCTGTCCGGATGGCTGAGTTGGACGACGCGGGCCTGACTGGGGCGCGGCTCGTCGACACCTTCGTTCGGCGTCGTGTTCAACCGCTCCGCCTCCGCGCCTAGCTCATGTGCGACTACGCCGATCGGTTCGACACGATGCGGGAGATCCTCCAGTCGGAGCTATCGGAGGACGGCGTGAGGCAACGCCTCTCGCGCCTCTTGAAGAATGACGCTCTGGCTGATGCGAGCGGAGGACCGGCCCCTTTGGATGCCGAGCATCCGGTGGATCGACTGGTAAGTCGTTTTGCTTGCATTTGTTAGTTTGATATGTGATAAAGGTATTGGCGAGATTGAAATGCTTATCCGTGTTTCGTAGGAGGGTGTTCCTCCATCACATGCGCCGGCGCCCGTGGTGGTGCCGGCTGAGGAAGTCAGTGTCCTGGCTGTACTGGGCGCTGGATCTCCGGATCAAGGAGTCGGTTGTAGTATTGCCGTCGCCGGGCCCTCAACTGAGCAGGCGTCTCCTTCGACGCCTGTGACCGCGCCAACTGCCCCGGTCGCTGTGCCGACCGTTCTGACCGTTGTTCCAGCTGCTTCGACCGCTCTACCGACTGCTTCGGCTGGTGTGCCGGCCACTCTGGAGATTTTTGTTTTCGAGTCTTCGTCGTCGCCGTCCACTGGGGGTGATTGGTCACCTCCCATAGCCCGACGGTCCATTGTCGCCGCGGTGTCGGGAAAGGTTCTTGCCGCGAGCTCGGCACAGGCGACTCCGACCGCCGCTCCGCCAGATTCCTACTCTTCGGATGATATGCTGCTCACTGAGCGCTTTCGTCGTCAGAGGGCGAGGGATGCGAAGAGCGCCGAGGGGCCGCCTGTGAAAAAAGCATGGACAGAGGAATCTGGTTCCTCTGCTCCCCCCAACTTCGACCGTGCCGACAGTCGTCGGGGTCGAGGGAATTTTGCTAGGCAGGAGCCTGCCCTTCTCCATCCGAGTGTCGCGACGGTGAGTTTCTGCATTTTGATTTAATCGGATATTTTACCTGATGTTTTGAAGTGGTTGACATTTTGGTTGTATTTTGCAGTGCCCCTTCTCTCGCCGCACGGCAGGCCTTCGTGGCGGGGAGCGCGCCTGAGGAAGGGTCGCCTGCTGCGGGTTCAACGTAGCCGGCAGTGCATTCTTCACCGTCCCCGCCTCGTGTAGCGCCCGCGTCCGAGACCGCGGAGTAGCAGGGGGAAGAACAGGTGCAGCCTTTGAGCACCGAGGTCAGGGGGGATCAGGAGGGACTCCCGAGCGAAGAGGCCGAGAGGGACGAGGGACAACCCATGGCCGCTGAGGCCGGGACTGATGTTCCACTGCCCCCGAGCCCTGTCGTCGAGGATGTGGAAGTTGGGGAGGAGAAGACGGTGCCTCCGAGCGCTGTCGTTCCGACAGAAAGACAGGCCGAGCCGTCCCCTGGCGCGGGGATGAGTTACCCGACTGCGCCGCCAACTCCGAGGGAGTCATCGGCGCCAGCAGTACCCACGCCGCCGGCGACCACTGAAGCAACTCCAGCGGCATTGGTGGTGGCGGCGCAGCCTTCTGTCACTCCTGGGCGATGGGGCGGCCCTGGATGTCGAGGTGGAGACCGGACCCCTCCCCGTCAACTTCATCGAGACGCCAGCCGACACCTGGTCTTTCAACTTCCAATGAAGCCGCTTGGGACTCTTGGAGGTTCCTGTACGATTAGGTGTGCTCGGGGGGAGAGTGGGTCTCCTCGGCGCTCACTCATATGCAGAACACCAAGGAGTGCTTGGAGGAGTTTCAGGAGATCATGGCCGATCCCTATGAAGCGCTCTGCCTGGTAAGTTTTAATATTTTAAATTTTGAGTATTATGCACGAGCCTGATTTGCGGGTCTTGCAAAGGGCGCTTCGCCAGCCTCTGCAAGGTTTCATCCAGACGGAGGTCGAGGCTTTGCGTCGTGAGCTTGCACAGACTCGTGGCGAGCGTGATGAGGCCAAGAAATTGGCCGCCAACCGACTCCTCGCCCTAGGGAATGCTGAAAGACGCGCTGAGAACTCCGAAAGAGAGAGCCAAGAGCTCCAAATAGAGATCACTCGGTTGTGCATCGAGAGGAGGAGCGTCGACGAGGAGGTCGGAATGTTATGCCAGACATGCGCGAGTAAGTAACTTTGCAGTTTGTTAGCTAAAAAATGTTCAATCAATTGCTTTTCGCTGACGTGTTGGTCTGCGCAGAACTCCAAGAGGGGGCCGGCCGTAGCGCTCGGGAAATCCGAGAGCTTAAGGACCGGACACGCTTGGCCGAGGAGACCGAGGCGGCCAACGACGCGTTAGAGCAGTCGGAGGAGTTGTGTCACCTTGCCCTGGAAAGCCGTGATACTTCATAGGCTCGCCTTGGTGTGTTGGAGGCTGAGGTGAGGAAGTACATAGCGGAACTAGCGAAGCTGCAGGAGCTGTCTGCTTCACTTGAGGGGTCAATGGCTCAGCTTCAACGGGACCTGGCCAATGAGCGGTCGGCCATTGAGGCTACGCAGAAAGATCATGAGTGTAAGTAACAAGTGGACTTGTTAGTTTATTAGGGAGGTTGGTTTCTGAAATTTTGAGATGCAGGCGTGTCTGTGAAGCTCCGAAAGATGCTGTGGTCGGTCCGGATGCTGGTGCACCAAGTGTTCGACAACACTCGGGATGCGAGCGTGTCGGTGGAGCGGGCATCTCGTGTGCTGGAGATGCTGCCGGGGCTGATCCGCACCGAGTTGCTTGTCGCTCAGCGGGACGGAGCGTCGTTGATGCTGGCGCACCTTCAGTCCCATTATCC
This sequence comes from Zoysia pacifica, assembly GCA_001602315.1. Taxonomy (NCBI): domain Eukaryota; kingdom Viridiplantae; phylum Streptophyta; class Magnoliopsida; order Poales; family Poaceae; genus Zoysia; species Zoysia pacifica. The sequence goes on from BCLH01003455.1 coordinate 7,702, forward strand.
CGACGCCGACCTTAGGCGCATTGCCGAGGGTTTCACCTCGGGGACGTCGGGTGAGGCGTCGGCGAAGCTTTTTGAGGACTCCAAGCCTCAGGCGCAGGAGATCATCAGCTGCTTCCTCCGGTCGATCCTAATGAAGGAGCGCTTCGACCGCCTGCCTCCCCTTTAGATGTTCTTGCTTGTTGCTTGTAGTGATATCTGTGAACTTCACTTGTTCACGAGGTTGTTTATGTTTTCGACTCTTTCTGACATCAAGCGTTTCACATTGTTCTTTGCGTTCCATTGGTCGTTGGTCAGGCGACTGGGTCGGGTATAGCTCGTAGAGTCGAGTGTCACGCTCGGACCGCAGAGTGTCACCCACACCGGGTCGGACCGTTAGCCGCGACGATTGCTTTGAACAAAAATGCTCATAGTCCGTGAGAGTCAGGTCGAGTCACTCGTGCACCGAGTCATGAGCCGGGGGGTCGGTCCCCGAGGAAACGTGATAGGCGTCGAGCCTTAGTAATGGCGAGGCATAGAGCTAATCACCAGGATGCGGAGTCCTTTCGGGACTAAGGTGCGGGACCTTAGTTTAGGCTAACGAGGCACACGGCCTTACGATCTTCGGGTCGGTCGCTCCGATCCTTGGGTGGGACACCTATGATAGCCCCCGAGCAGAGGAGTGTAGGTGAGCTGACTGCACTTCACTGCCAAAGGCACAGTTAGTGGATAAGATATAAATGAGATGCATAGATATTTGAAAAGCTTTATTATGCGTAAAAACGACGCAAATTTTCGATGTTCCAGGCGTGAACAAGCTCTGCGCCATCCTCTGTCGCCAGCTTGTACGTGCCAGGCTTTAGGACTCGCTTGGTCACATATGGTCCTTCCCATGGGGGAACAGCTTGTGGTGATCCCTCTTGTCCTGCACTCTCTTGAGCACAAGGTTGTCGACTCTGAGGGCCCGACCTTTGACACGTCGAGCGTGTAGTTGTCGAAGGCTTTGCTGGTAATTGGCCGACCAAAGTATGGCCACGTCGCACGCCTTGTCCAACTAGTCCAAATCGTCCTGCCGCGCCTCTTGCGACCTCTGCTCGTCGTAGGCTCTGATCATTGGGGAGTCGTAGTCGAGGTCGGTTGGGAGGACGGCTTCGGTCTCGAACACCATGAAGAAAGGAGTAAATCCTGTGGTTCTGTTGGGGGTAGTTCGCGGCCCCACAACACGGACAGGAGCTCTTTGGCCCACCGCCCAATGGATTGCTTGACGTAGTCGTAGATCTGAGGCTTCAGTCCCTAGAGCACCATGCCATTGGCACGTTCTACTTACCCATTAGTCTTCGGGTGAGCGACGGAGGTGCAATCGAGTCTGATATGATGCTCCTCGCAGAACTCCCGAAAGGCGTTTTCGGTGAATTGTGTTTCGTTGTCGGTGATGATGGAGTTTGGGACCCCAAAGTAGAAGATGATGTCTCGGATGAACTCGACGGCTCGACCCGAGCTGATGCAAGGGGTCGGCTTTGCTTCGATCCACTTGGTGAACTTGTTAACCGCGACGAATAGGTGGGTAAAGCCCCCGGGCGCTTTGCGAAAAGGCCCGAGGACATCGAGCCCTCAGACCACAAACGGCCAGGTGATCGGAATCGTCTGTAGCTCCTGGGCCGGTAGGTGCGTCTGACGGGCGTAGAACTGACAGCCCCTGCAGGAGCAGATGAGCTTTTCTATGTCAGAGACTGCTGTAGGCCAGTAGAAACCTTGGCGAAAAACTTTGCCAACTAGGGTCCTTAGGGAAGCATGATGCCCACAAATCCTCGAGTGAATGTCATCGAGAAGGCACAGACTCTCCGCCTGAGGGATGCAGCGCTAGATGACGCCACTAGGACTGCGCTTGTAGAGCTCGTTGTCGATGAGAGTGTAGGCTTTCGCTGACGCATGATTCGCCGGGCTTCGTTGGTGTAGGATGACAGAGTGCCGTCCTAGAGGTATGCATAATTGTCCTGGGACCAATCAGGGATGATGGCCAGGGTTTCGACCCCAAGGGTCGAGGCTGCTCCCCGACTGCTGCCTCAGCGTGGGGGTCGGCGACGTCGTCTTTGAGCTTGATTGTCAGCTTGGTGAGGATCTCGAGGAAGATATCGTCGAGAACTGGATCTCGTCCCGAGGCCATCCGTGCGAGGGTGTTGGCTGCCTCATTGTCGCGGCGTAGAACTGATGAAGCTCGAGCCCGTCGAATTTGTCTTCAAGTTTGCGGGGGTCAGTGAAGTTAGGACTGGCGGGGAAGATAGTACGGTCTTCAATTGCTCGAAGGCTTCCTGGGCTTCGGCGGTCCAGGTGAAGCGATCGACTTTCAAAGAAGTCGGTAAAAAGGCATAGCCTTCTCACCTAGCCTGGAGATGAAGCGGCTGAGAGCCATCAGGCACCCAGTAAGCTTCTGCACACCTTTGACGTTGTTGATGGCCTGAGATGATGAACACGAGGAGCTTGCCGGTGGGGATGCCAAAAACGCACTTCTCGAGGTTGAGCTTGATGCTAAACTACGTGAGGTTTGTGAAGGTTTCTTCCAGATCTTTAATGAGGCCGGCCACCTGCCGAGTTTTGATGACAATGTCGTCGATGCAGACCTCCAGGTTCTGACCTAGCTGATCGTGGAAGCATTTCTGCATACAGCGCTGATATGTGGCGCCGGCATTCTTGAGGCCGAAGAGCATGGTGACGTAGCAGAACGAGCCGAAAGGTGTGATGAACGATGTGGCCGACTAGTCGGAGTCTCACATAGATATCTGATGGTACCTAGAGTACACATCAAGAAAACTGAGGGTTTAGTACCCTGCAGTGGAATCGACCACCTGATCTATGCGCGACAAAGGAAACGGATCCTTTGGGCATACTTTGTTGAGACTCGTGTAATCAACACACATCCTCCATTTCCCATTCTTCTTTTTCACTATTATAGGGTTGGCTAGCCACTCTAGGTGGTAGACCTTTTTGATGAACTTGACATGGAGTAGCTTGGCGATCTCTTCGCCGATGGCGCGGCGCTTCTCATCGTCGAAGCGTCGGAGTCGTTGCTTCACTGGTCGAGAGCCGAGAATGATGTTCAGAGAGTGCTCGACGACCTCCTTCGGGATGCCTGGCATGTCAGATGGTGCCCAGGCGAAGACGTCCCGATTTCGACGGAGGAAGTTGACAAGCGCGCTTTCCTATTTGTTGGAGAGCGCGGTCTCGATTTTGGCCTTCTTGGAGGTGTCGGAGTCGTTGAGAGCGATCTCCTTGGAGTTGTCGGCGGGCTCCATGGACGTGGAGGAGGGAGGCTTGGAGTCGTGAGTTGCGGCGAACACTTGAGACTGGCGTATCTCCTCCAGTTAGGCCGACTCCACGAGGGCGACGGCCAGCTTGTAGCTTTCTTTCTCACATGCAAGGGCGTGTTTGAAGCGAGACGTCAGTGATGACGCCTTTGGGCCTCGGCATTTTGAGCTTGAGGTAGACGTAGTTAGGGACCGCCATGAACTTGGCGTAGGCGGGTCGGCCGAGGGTTGCATGATAGACACCGGAGAAATCGACCACCTCGAAGGTGAGCTTCTCTGTCCTGAAGTTGTCGCGGTCGCCGAATGGGACCAGCAACATGATCTGACCCAGAGGTACTGCGCTACCCTCGAGAATGACGCCATGAAACAGAACGTTGCTCGAGAGGAGGTCGGACCTCGAGAGCTTCATGGCCTTGAAGATATCGATGTAGAGGATGTTGAGAGCGCTGCCTCCATCCATAAAGACCTTAAACAGTCGAGTGGTGCCGATTATCGGATCGAGCACCAGGGGTAGGCGCCTCGGCTGAGGCACGTGGTCCGAATGATCGGACCTGTCAAAGGTGATCGGGGCCTCCGACCACTTGAGATACGAGGGGACAGCGAGAGCGGTCAGGTTGACCTCCCACCACGTCTGCTTCTGATGGCGACGTGACTCATAGGCCACTGACCCGTCAACGATCATCAGACAGTCCTCCGGCTCGGGAAAGGTAATTTCAGGGATACCTTCCCCCTCCTTCGCCGGGGGGTCGGTTACTTAGGCTGAGAACGAGCGTCGGGGCGGAAGTACCCCTTGAAGAAAGCCTTCATGAGGTTGCAATCCCGTAGAGTGTGCGTCACGGGAGTTGCGTGGTAGGTGCAGACCTTGTCGAGCAGCTTTTCGAAGTGGTTGTCGTGGTTGACCGGCTTCTTGGGAGGTCGAGGCGACAACTCGGTGATGCCCACGAACTCCTCATCCTACTGAGGTTCTTCTGCTTCTTGCCGCTCGACCCGCTCCCATCCCGGCGGTCGGGTCGTCGGTCGGGACGATCATCTTTCTTTCGGTCGGCCTTGGACCTCTCCTTTTCCTTGGCTTGGTCCCGGTTGAAGTTGGCTTGAACAGCCTCCTCCCCGGTGGCGAATATGGTGGCGATGTCGAGAAGTGCGCGTGCCGTCCGAGGGTTTTACACCCCAGCTTGTGGACGAGCGCCTTGGATGTCATGCTGTAGGTGAAGGCGTTGATGACGTCGGCGCCGCTGACGTCGGGCAGCTCATTTCGCTTACGTGAAAATCGCTGAATGTAGTCTCGGAGGGACTCGTCGGGCTTCTGTTTGCAGTTCTTGTGACATCCCGAATTTTAGAACAAGTTTAAAAATGCGTAATTCAAAATTTTTCTAATTTTCACCCTAACTATTTTTATTTCACTTCCGGCCTTTTCTTTTCTTTCCTGTTTCAAAAGGCAAAAACCTCACTAAATTAAAACCCAGTTAATTGGAAAATTTAAATACTTTAAAATTTTGGAAGTGTGACAAATGTTTGGCTCTTTCTTTTTCTTTTTCCTTCTGGTTGTTCTCTTGCATTCGTTTGAATTTTAAATCCATTCAATCCTTTTGATTCCAATCCAAATCAGAAATTCTCAAATCAAAAATCCAAATTTTGGATATTGGGCCGGTGCTCCTTTTTCTTTTTCTTTCCTGGGCCGGCCTGCTTCATCCCTTTCTTTTTCCCGGCCCACCTCCGGCCTGGCCAGCGCAGCCTGCCTCCTTCTTCCTCCACTCTCGCCGCCTGGCACAGTGCGCGCTTGGCCAGCCAGCCACGCACCCCGCGATGCGCCGCGCATGCGCACGCCGCTGCTCGCTCGGTTGCCGCGTTCCTCGCCACGTGCCGCACAAACACGACACTGCTACCACGTCGTCATTGCAATTGAAGTGCGGTCGGCCGCACCGCGACCGCGGCCACCCGCAAGAGTCGCTGCCCGACGCAGCCCCATGTCGGCCGCACCACTACTAACCCCAAATCCCCACCCAACGGCAGCAACGTCCCGCACCGAGTTGATTTCACCCCTTACACCTCGAGCCGCCTCCGCCTCATCGGCGCCCTGGCGCCGCGCCCTGGCGCAGCCCTCCTCCGTCGCTGGCGCGCCACAGCTCCTCTCTGACGCACCTGGGCACACAGACGGCTCCTCCACAGCCTGCTCTCCCTCGGGAGTTCTCTGATTTCTGACGGAACTCGGCCGAAGCTGCGCCCCGTCGCCACGGCGTGCCGATTGCGCCCCGACGCCGACGCCCCTCCAGGCGTGCCTGCTCCGGCGAGCTCCTCCTCGATGAAGCGGTTCGTGCGCTACAGCACTCCACCATCTCCATCTGGACGCCATCAATCGGCCTGGCCGCGGCCGAAACCTGAGCTCTGCCCTACCGTGTGCCCTGCGCCCCGTCGTCGGCCGGGCACGGCCCTTCCCTGATGCGACGAGAACCCCAGGGAGCTTCACCGGCACTCTTGCCTCGATTGCGCCCCATCTCGAGCTCCGGCAGCCCCACCTACTCCTTCGACGGAACTACGAGCCGCCCCGTTGCTCCTAGAGGCCAGACACCGTGCATCGCCCTTCGTCGGTGCTGGCACTGCAGGGCGCCACCTCGACCCATTTGAACCCATAAGGAGGATCCTGGCTCCGCCCTCCTGCTCCTCCGCCACCTTCCGAGCCACCTCTGCCTGTCCCACGGGCTGGCACCGTGGCCGTTGCCCTGCTCTGCCTCCACTCCGCCGCCAGTGCTCGTTGTCGCCTCCCTGGCCACGCGGCACCCCCAGGAAGCTCCCCGGCGCCGCCCTTGTGCTTCGTCACTTGGGGCTCGAGGCCCACCGGCCGGCCAGCCGCCGGTGAGGACCACGGCGTGGACCGGACCCTGGCCACCGGTCCACAGCTCAAGGTAACAGGCCACCTGATCCAGTAAAGCCCTTTTTCAAAAATGCCCTAGTCTTCTTTGAAATTTATACTTAACGGATATGCAGTGACAAGGATTCCTCTGATGTTCTCTGACAAGCCAATGGAAGTCCGATTTTCTCGCATATCAGTCCCTGCCGCATTCCGTATGGTAATGACCCCTTTACAGAAAGCTCCCCAATTTCATGTTAGTCACAATATAGTCTTATTCGTTTTTACATCAAGACCCTTGCTCAATTCTGGTACTCACAGCATTGACCACGTATCCAAAGACAAAGACACGAGCACTGATATTCTCCCGTGTCCACGGACACGCCACAGTTTTCTCGTGTCCACGGACACGTCACAGTGTCCACGTGTCCACGGACACGTCACAGTTTTCACGTGTCCACAGACACGATCACAGTTTTCCCGTGTCCACGGACACGTCACAGTTTTCACGTGTCCACGGACACGATCACAGTTCCCGTGTCCACGTGTCCACGGGCACGTAACAGTTTTCACGTGTCCACGTGTCCACGGACACGTCACAATTTTCACGTGTTCACGTGTCCACGGACACGTCACGGTTTTCCCGTTTCCATGTGTCCACGGACACGTCACGATTTCACGTGTCCACGGACACGTCACAGTTTTCACGTGTCCACGGACACGTCACGGTTTTCCCGTTTCCACGTGTCGACGGACACGTCATGGTTTTCCCGTTTCCACGTGTCCACAGACACGTCACCATTTTCACGTGTCCACGTGTCCACGAACACGTCACGGTTTTTCCGTTTCCACGTGTCCACGGACACGTCACAGTTTTCACGTGTCCACGAACATGTCACGGTTTTCCTGTGTTCTCGTGTCCACGAAAAACCCCGAACTTTCCCGTGCACCCCGAACTTTCCGTGAACCCCGAACTTTCCCGTGATCCCCGAATTTCCCGTGATCCTCGAATTTCCTGTGATCCCTGAACTTTCCGAAAACTCCGAATTTCCCGTGATCCTCGAATTTCCCGTGATCCGCGAACTTTCCGAAATCCCCGAATTTCCCATGATCCCCGAACTTTCCGAAAACCCCGAATTTCCCGTGATCCTCGAATTTCCCGTGATCCCCGAACTTTCCGAAAACAACGAATTTCCCATGAATCCCCAAATTTCCCGTGAACCCTGAACTTTCCCGTGAACCCCGAACTTTCCCATGAATCCCGAATTTTTCCGTGTCCACGAATCCCCGAACTTCCACAAAACCCCGAACTTTCATTCTTCCGTGTCCACGAATCCCCGAACTCCCACAAAACTTCGAACTTTCATTCTCCCGTATCCACAAATTCCCGAACTCCCACAAAACCCCGAACTTTCACTTTCACGTGTCCACGGACACGGTCACAGTCCACGTGTCCATGGACACGATCACCGTTCACATGTTCACGTGTTCACGAACACGTCACAGAGCTCTGTGTCCACGAAGAAATCCCCGATTCTGAGCACCCATATGTCCAGAGGCCGTGGACACAGGCCGAGCCAAGTGTCCATGCAGCCTTTGCCAGTTTTTGGTCCCAGACCAGCTGACAGCATTACCACGAAGTTCGCCCCCTGTTTCACACCTGCACACACACGACCGACAGCTGTGGACACCTGCCGGGTAGCGTGTCCACGGGGGAGATTTCATGTTTTCCATCATGAACACCTTGTTCGTCTCACCACCGCTACATCTTAACTAAGTTTTCAGTGATCTTGGTGCCATTGGAACCATTATCTCAAGCTCCATCACATCGAATCCTCCAAACCTCAGCCAACCTCCGGTCTTGCCGATTCGCTTCTATAGTAAGTCTTTCGCTGAGTTTAATCGTTGTTCCTTCTTTTGGTTTTATCGTTGTTAATGCAAGTCTTTAACTATGACTCATCCTAAGCATAGATTTATACTAGCTAAAGCACGCCACAGCATAGCATAGCCCCGTTATGTAGCACACATTAGTATGCGCACCCATGTTAGCACTGAATAACCTAACTTAAAATTAGAATTATAGAATTAATAGTTAAACACTAATAACTAAATACTAGGAAGTAAGCATAAATTAATTAGAATACTTGTGCATTTCACTTTACATCGTTACACACCGGCACACATGCAATCTTAAGTTGCGCTCACATTCGAAACCATGATGCATAGATATAAGCACAGGCCAACGATAAGTGCAAGTGCACAATATACACGGATAACTCAGGTCATGAGCCGTGACATAGAAGCACGCACAATGCACTCATGATATAGTTTAATCACTAGGTATCAATCAGAATAACTCTAATGGCCAACAAGTAGTGAATGGTCCTAAATTAAGGTCTACATAAAATGATGTACTGTCCACAGGACTACACAAGCACATGCCTCTCCAATAGCCATGCTAGTGGGCCTCACCGCTCCTCGTAATAACTAATCACCGCATCATGCACGACTTGCCCTAAGTTTTCCTCGCGGTGTTATCTGGTTCTTAGTTGGAGTTCTTTGGTTTTTATCGCTCCTTCTTGAGTTGTGTTTCTTTCGCAGTAGTTTTATTAGGCTTTTCCTTCGCGTAGATAACGCTGAGTGTAAGGAAGAGTCAAGCCTCGAGGGACCAGAAGGTCTACGTAAGAAGAGAAGCTCGTAGATTGAGCGCGAAGCTAGAGATTGAAGATTGAGATCTTGAAGAAAAAGCCTTCAACCTCAAGCTTGAAGATTAAGGAATTTGCAGGCAAGCTCTAACCTCATATTGAACCTATAATTTGCTAATGCTCCTATAGTGCCTATTTATTCTGCTATGCATGATATTTTGGTTTGAAACATTGTGTTAGTAATAATCCTACTTATTCCTAGGTATTTATATTTATGTCAGTAACTTGCTGCATAGATATGAATACCTTTCTTGAAAACCATTGACGAAGTGTCCTTGATAGCCATAGGGAATCCGTTCCTAAATAGTTTTACGAAACGGATATTACCTTGTACTAGGTCTGCTTAGGACCCCACTTACGGTGCTCCGCACCACCGCACCATATACCATTAATTTGCAAAATGAGTTGAAAGGGTTTGGTGGTGTGAGTACAAATAAAAGGGGGCGGAATTAGAACAACTGGTGCTAGGTGAAAAGGGGATGTTTCTGGCCGTGGGGTGAGGCTCACCTGAGGTGATGGTGATAGTTGTGTAGGCTTCGCTGTGGTTCACCTGCCGTGGATGAGACCGCCACCCCTGCCATATAAGGACCGGTTCGTTAGCCCTCGACTTGGTAATTCCTGTGCAACCACAGAACCTGTACATTTTGGGCAGGACTTATTCCCTCTACGTATTCTTTCCACATCGAACCACTGGGGGGGGTCGGTAGTGAAGACACAAAGGAACAGGAGAAGGGCGTGAGATAACTCGCTGCCTGGCCTTTGACGATAATTGCCCGCGTCACGGGAGCGTAAGTCCGCAGATATAGCCCCTGGTTTGGTAATACCCGGGGATTGGAGGGGACCAAGAAAAGACGTGAATGTGGTGGATATTCATGACCCGGCTCCGGGAATGTACCGACGCGTCATCGACGGCCTGGAAAACCCCGAGGGATGGCCCCTGTTTGCACCTTGGGTGGAATCTGTGAAAAACTGCGTAGATGTGAGATAAGCGTTATGCAACTCTAATGATCAAGAGTAGCATAACCTGTGGGTACAGTGTACAACCTCTACAGAGTGAAAAATCCTTTCGGATAGGCCGTTGTCACGGTATTGACATGCTACTGTTCGGACGCCCTACGATTAGATTTTCTATACTGCCTTGAAGTGTGAGTGGGCGTAGCTACCCGTGTTTTGGAAAGTGTTTGGAGGGGATAGTGGAGGCCCTTCCAGTTAAAAATTAGAGAACTGGCAGGAACGGTTTGTACTCCCCCAGGTCCAACTTATTAATATATGGATAATGAATGTCTTCACTCCCTTTTGAAATCTTCTGTAGTGAACCTTGCATAAAACTGGCTTTTTGCAACATAGACCTTGCTGCCTCATCTTGCTACAACTAATGTGCATCTATAGTTATACCTTTGCTTAGTGTTGGAGCTTGCTGAGTACCTTATGTACTCACCCGCTTGCATTTGTGGTTTTAGACAGTGAGGATCGCATAGATGTTGTGCTGGTTTCGTTCTGCTTCCCAAGTCTGCTTGTGGATTTGGGCCCTGGTGTTCGCTGTCTGCTCTGCTTTTAGTTAGTCAACCGGTGTAGGATTGTAGAGATCCTCATGGTGTGGCCACTAAAAGTCTTGTCTCAGGTTAGTTTTTCCTTTCGAAGTATGCTTTCGATATACATTTTGTTGTGTTGTGCGTATCAGTTACTGATCCAGGGACTGATACGTATATCACAGTGCATCTCGGAAACGGGGTGCGCTACAGTTCTTCAGATTCCAAGAGTTATCCGGGTGGGTATAGGTCCCCTGGAAGTTGCCGATGAAGGCGTGACGAAGGTCGGCTCAGTTGTGGATGCTGTCCCTCGTCGTGTTCGAGCCACCCCCTGGCCGAATCGGATAGGAAGAGCGGCAGGTACTAGGTGGTGAAGAGGTTGTCGGCGCCATCGGCTCGGCATGCGAGGCGATAGTCCTCGAGCCAGTGGGCGAGATTCATCTCGCCAGTGTACCGGATGATGTTGGTTGGAGCGCAAAACTTGTCGGGGAAGCCGGCTCTTTGGATGCGGGCCCCGAATGCTTGGGGTCCGACATCATCGGGGTTGAGGCACCAAGCGTCGTCGTAGCTGCGCCGTCGTCGATGTCGCTCAGGGGACCGGTCGCGCTCGGAGTCGGAGTAGCGATCACTTATGGCATGCCTCCGTGCCTTGATGGTGTGACGAGCGTCACGATGCTCCCCCAAGCGGTGGTGGATGTTGCCGACCGGATGGTCGAGGTTTCGAGTCTCAGCCCGTTCGCGACGATGGCGGCGAGTAGGGCTTCGACGATCGGCACTTAGCCAATACGAGCTGTGTGCCTCAGAGTCCTGACGAAGAGATAGTTCGGGTTGTTGCAGAGCGCCGTCAAGGTAGACGCGGAGACGATCGTAAGTCTCTTTGAGAACGGGATTATCGGGTATGGGAGATTCATAAAGGACACAGGCCGCCACCGCCAGATTCTCGTAAGGCATATCAAGGGCAAACGTACCACCGTCCATGATCTGCTGATAAGCAGTGCGGGCTCGAGCACCACCGCTCGTCGCGGCGACACCCTTACCCTTCGGATCGCCCCCGATCGCAAGTTTGCGCCGGAGTGCGTCCTCAACCACAGTGAGAGCGCGATGGCGCGAAGAAGGATCGTCATGTGCTGCCATGCCGAGGGTTTCGTCCTCTGCGGCTTTGGCATGTAACATGAAGCACTCACAGGAAGGGTCGTGGTCCAACACGCTGTGAGGCGAAGAACGAAGAAGACGACGTTGAGGCGAGCGACGTTTAAGTGAATGCCGCTTTCACGGGATCTGAAGGTGGAGCTCGTCGCCGTTGTCGGCGATAAAGTCCAAGCTCTCGAAGCGAAAGGCCTGGCCAGCAGCAAAAGTGAGTATGTTCCACGATCGACCATCACAAGCGATGGCAACCGCGAAATCCGCGAAAAATAGTCGAGAGATGGAGGATCTCTGACTAAAGCGAAAATAGAAGCCATCGAAACAACGAACGAAAACGCACCGAAAACACCTTCCTGGCGTGCCAACTGTCGGTTTTTGTACACCGGCACAGTAAATTTATACGATCGGACAGGGGATCGTGCGTTTTCGAAATCGAATGGACTAGTCTACAAGCGAGACTCAAAAGTTAACCTGGTTCGGGCCGCCTCGAGGTGTAATACCCGACGTCCAGGGATGAGAGATCGGTTGTATGAATATCAAGAACACGAGAGTACAATGCGGAAGGGCTCCAGACAGATCCGAGTCCCAAGCTCGCATGGTGGGGGTGGTTTACAAGTGGTGATGTGTATCTTTTCTCTACGTATTGCCTTTCTCTTTTCTTCCTTGCTTTTTCTCTATCTCTGTAGTTTCCCGGGTGCTCATTTTTATAGGGCCAGACTTGGGTTGTCTTGACCGAACAATGGTTGGGGTGACCGGACCATGGTTTGAGCATCTTGCCGCCTACGAAAACGGATAACTCTTTGATAGGTGGGGGCCACTGTCTTCAGTGAATCATGCTCTCTGACGTTCGGGGCACACGATCGACGCCCTCTGTTCATCCCTTTGTTCACTGTGGGGGAACAAGGTTACTTTACTGTTCAGCTTTATCGTCCGATGGGTTGTTTTTCGTCTAGCCGGGTAGTTGCAAAATCTTTCGGAATGCTTATCTCCTCTGCGGAATTGTACGTCGTCAGGAATTTTGAATCGACGTGGTTGTTGGAGTAGTGATTGTTTCGTGGCCGTCGGCGAGCGAGTTCCGACCGCTAGGGTCCCGATAGCTCGAGTCCTGACCCCTGAGGGTTGGGGCGATTGCACCTGCCTCGGCTTCGAGCCTTGGCGAGGCTTCTCGACCGCTAAGGTCCTGATAGCTCGGGTCCCAACCCCTAAGGGTCGGGGCGACTACACCCGCCTCAGCTTCGGGCCTTGGTGAGGCTTCTCGACCGTTGCGGTCGGGCCGCCTTTGTGAAGTTTTTGGTGGACCGTTGCGAGCCGCAGGTGGACCGTGCTATAGAAGATGATCCGTAGATACCTGAGGTATACTACCTCGACAATGCTTAAACCAATTGAATGGCCTACTTTTCTGATCCCAAAGCCAATGAGGACACGATCATATGTGAAAGATTCTACAGTAGACCCAAATAAACATATACCGTCTATTTACCCGGATCTCAATGAGCAAATAATACTTTTACCTCTTAAGAGGTAAAAGCTCTATAATAATTATTAATTATTATAATATTTATTTGGGAAGAAATCAATGAGTTAACCCATGTGATTTGTACTTTTCTCTCCTCTCTACCCAAACTACAGCACAAACCATGTGGCAATTTAGAGTGCAATGCCAGCTAATCCTTCAAATTCTTCCTACAAAACATCATCATGCTCATATATCAGTTACCCAAATATGTTTACCATATCACAGAGTGCATGAGCTAATAGAACAAATCTCTTAAACATTATGATCAAATCAGGATGATCTCAACAGTACACCCCACACCAAAAAGAAAAATCATTTCGGTATGTTGATCGCATAGTAGATGATACAAAATGGAGGCCAAAATGTGTGATAACCCCCTTCTTTAGTAAAGGCTCCTATTTTCCCATCCTCACTATCAATACATTGGTCCTCACAAGAGTATTACATGGGCCCAATGTTTTTGGTATTGACACAAAACATCATTTTAAGATCTGCTGGGATATTTTTTTGTGGAGCCAAGATGTACATGATTACTGGACATTCATTGTGATTTCGGCCCTGTTTGTTTTAGCTTCTCAGCTAGCTTTTTCAGCTGAAAAAGCTGAAAAGTCAGAAGCTAAAACAAATGGGTTTCTGATAAACTTGCTTTTGAAAACTGAAAAGCAAGCTTTTGATGAAATGGACTAAAATATGAAAAGCACATTCTGAGCTGCTTTTCTGACTTTTGATGTGCTGAAAAGCTAAAAATATATTACAAAAGCCAACATTTAAATTTCATCAGCTGGCTTTTCAACTAGCCACCAGCTAACTTTTCTAAAAGCACAAAAACAAAAGCTCAAACAAACAGCCCCTTCATCTCCTCTGATACTCTTGACGAGGCTGCGGACTGGCTCAACTTGAGTGAAGTAGTCAATTTCTAGTCTTGGGCTGCGGTGGCTTATCGTCTAGATATTGGCTAGGGAACAAGGTGATCCATAGATTCACGTTCTTTTAGAGGGTGAGGCTTGTAGGGGTGGAGGGCGAGCACACTTTGCGATGCTGTTGAAGAGGATGGACGTGATGCAATAGTGGGAGCTCAGGGTGTACATCAGAGTAGCATTGGCGGATGGACATCCAATGCTGCTTTTTATCTAGACCTTGAGGTTCATGGGACATGACAGTGGTAGGTTGCTGTGGGTGTTGCTTGGTGGGAAGGCATGGCACACAGGAGATCATAACAGGTTTGCAAAGGGGTTTTTTATGATTTAGAATGACAAACATTGCTGAGATTAGCCAGCTGCAACTAGTGTATTGTTATTGTGTTCTATTTTTTTATCACTGATGGCCTAGTTTCTATTTCGAATTACTTGTTTATTTTATTTCTACCATTGTTGCTAAGAGATGGCTGCCAATCTCCTTACAATTTGCACTGCTGTTCAGTTGCAATGGATTGACGTTTGACTGGTTATGTCATTTTATTTTAAATGAAATGATTCTCCATTTTCTGTTGTGTGTGTGCACGTGCGTGACACGCACAAGTGTGCATATGTGTTTGTGTGCGCACATGTGCATGCGTGTGTGTATGGTGCACTGTGTGTGTGGGGCACACTTCGTGTGTATGGTGCACTGTGTGTGTGCCGCCCCCCCCCCCCCCTCCCCACCATGTACAGAGGTTCCTAATTTTTGGATTTGGGCTTCAGCATTTTAGTCTATTTTTGCTACTCTTGGTTCTGAATTTCCATTTGTACTTAGGTTTGTAAGATAGTTGAGGGAAGCGTTATCTCAACAAGCCTGCGGCCAAATGATAGCGAGGGCAACTTCTTAATGTTCCAACTATTGGCGCATTGTAGTCTGTAGAAAACTTATTTCTATGATTCTTTATTCTAGCTTCACTTTCGCCTAGATTGTTGAATATAACCAGGACAACATTCATTATCTCTACTATCTTAAAAGACTCAGTTGGTGGTGATGGCTTTTCTTCCATTCATCATTTGAGCCATCTGATTGGAATCAAACAGCCACACAACTCTTCCTCCCATTTCTCTCTCTTCACTGGAATACGAAATCGAGGAGATACAGGACTGGGAAGATGAGGGAAGAGGAAACTGACAATCGGCAGGGAGCAATGGGGCTGGATCTTGCTGTCGGGGAGGTGGCGATGGGAGAGCAGCAGCCCGGCAACGAGCGGGCGATGGGGGAAGTTGATGGAGAATATGCAGGCGCTGGCAGATTCACGCTGAGTGCGGCAGCGAGGAGTGCTGTGGCCTGTGCTCGAGTGGGGGGGGGGGGAGATTAAGTTTGCTGCAATAAAAAGAAGTGTGGAAAGGTAGGTGGTGGGGTTTCTAAAAAAGGTAGGTGGTGGGTCATGCCGGCACAAAACCTGAGCCTGAAGCTCGAGCCTGAACCAAAAAAATTAAAATCAAGAACCCGAATCAATTTTTTGGATAGTCGTGAAAAAAAAATGCAAGATTAAGCACTCACTTCCATGTGCTAAATCGTGGAGCGGAGCCTCACTTTGACGTGCGCATATGAGCTAAGCGGCCTCCAGCACCTGCCGCCAAGCTTGCGCCGCTGCCGCCGAATCTTGGTTGCTGCTGCCAAATCCTGGTCACTGCTGCCGCCAAATCTAGGTCGCCGCCGCTGGATCTATGGTCGCCGCTGCCGCATCTAAGGCCAATGTGCAAGTGTGCAGTGGCTGACTGTGCGGCTGTGATGTTCAGCCGCGTGGTGTGGTGCCTGGCTATGCGTTTGGCTGTTTCGGGAGCCTGGGCATGGGAGGTTGTCCAGGTTTGCGGTTGTCCTGTCAGCAGGCATGGGCCAAACGGGTCGCTAAATGGCAGCCATCCATCTTTTTTCATTTTTATTTTCACAATATTTTTGCTGAGTTCATGCCATACATTACTATCTCTATAGCTGAATCTGTGATGAAAAAAAGTCACATGTCTTTACATAAAGTGTCTACCACACATTCGGTAGGATTTGGTAAACATATGTGTCTACGATATTGGTTATCATTATTACAAGCCACAATTGTGGTAGGCAGTTAAAACAAGCCAAATAAGTGTTCCATTTTTTTTTATCACCGATGGCCTATTTGTGTCTGGGGGAGGGGGGTTTGCGTTGAGAATAGCGGCCCGTCAGGTGGGCTGCTGACATTAGTGGCCTGCCAAAATCTCTCTCGTGTCCATTTTCCTTCAACAATTCATTTATCTCGTCAGCACAGTCTACGTGCCAATGTGACTCATATATATGTGTGAAACGCTAGCACTTACCTGATTCTCATCTCTCTCATGATCTCAACTCGCTGCCACCTCTCTTGTCCTCGGACCCAAAACCATTGTCACGCATATATCCACCATCCGTCTCTATCTAGCGTCCATCTCTCTCTGTTTGTGGTCACAACAACCCCCATATGGCTTGAAGCAGCAGCAGTTTGAAGGCGAACGCCAAGCAGTGAGGGTACTGTGCATGTGTTTGCGTGTGCACATGTGCATGCGTGTGTGTGTATGGTGCACTTTGTGTGTGTGGTGCACTGTGCGTGTGCCCTCCCCCCTCTCCCACTCCAACAGAGGTTCTTAATTTTTGGAGTTGGGCTTCAGCATTTTAATCTATTTTTTCTGCTCTAGATTCTAAATTTCCATTTGTACTTTAGGTTTGTAAGATAATTGGGGGAAGCGTTATCTCAATTAGCCAACACCAAATGATAGTTAGGGCAACATTTTAAGGTTTCAGCTATTGGTACATTATAGTCTAAAGAAAACTTATTTCTATGATTCTCTATTCTAACTTCCCTTTCGCTTAGATTGTTGAACGTAACCAGTACACCATTTATTATCATTGTATAATGTGCTATACATGCTGCCCAATGGAAGCAAGTTGGAGCATATAAAGATAGAGCCAATTCTTTATTTACCATCCTAAAATTGGGTTGATGCCTTACAAGCCATCGAAAAGTTAGAGTTTCTTTATCGGCCATTGAATCTGAAAAATATGCCTTTCATGCTATCTTAATCAATTTGACTCATAAATGTTTAAAATTTGAACTAAAAATGATACCCCCTCCGTCCTGCTATCACTTTGGGTGGAGGAAAAAAACCAACAAACACTGCAAGTCAAAACAAAAGCATAGAAAAAGCAAAGGAAAGTGCCATTAATACTTCTCACAGTGTCGAATATCATTCTTATTTCTCATTACAGTGTAGTGGTGCCAAATACTATGACATTCACATAAAGTGTAATGAACATAGTCACATACATAAAGTGTCTACCACACTTTTGGTAGGATTTGGTAAAGGCATGTGTCTATGACATTTGAGACTATTATTGCAAGCCACAATTGTGGCAGGCTGGTAAAACAAGCCAAATAAATTATAGCACACAACTTATATACTCTCTTCATTTCTAAATTATTGTCGCCATTAACTTCTAATATCGTATTTGACCATTTATTTTATTAAAAAAGCATGATAAATATCATATACTATGTTATAATTTACTTTATCATTAAAGTTATTTGAATAATAACTTATAATTTCATAAATTTTATTCTACGTCATTGACGGTGCCTGGTGCATCACATGGTATAAGCGTGTTGGCTATAGTATAGCGGTAGAGCCAGCCTCCTCCGGAGGAAAGGGCTGGGCAAAGCGGCACACTCACAAGAAAGAATCGGATCCTCTGATGAAGAGGGATGGTGGCCCGCTGAAGTGCATGCCAGTAGGTGGTTCCCACACATCAGTAACTCGTTCGTCACAAGACGGACTGATGATGTTTACTTTTTTCCTTGTACTGGCGGCTATGAGGAGGGTGTTGGCCAGGCCTTTAAAAGCCATTCTAGCCTTCATGCTTTTGTATATTTTTTAGAAAAATATTAAGGGCCCGATTGGATATTTGGAATTGAATTCATTCTAATAATCACAATTTAGGTCTAGATTAGTTAAGTTAATATAGCTATATATGAAATATACTTGTATATTTATTGTTAGGCATACAAGAGACATACTTATATATTGTATTTCTATTGTAGGGTAGTGAGTTGAAGTATGTGCTATAAGTTGAAGAATAGAATTATAGCATAATGATCTATAATAATCTATTTCTCTCTCATCTATTTGTGAGCTTGGAAAAAGGTATGGAATGTCCAATTCCAAGTCAAATAACCTAATTCACTATATAGATTTTAATTCCTCCAAAATAAAGGGATCCAAACAGCCTCTATATGTATTTAAACCTTAAAATTTCATTTAAGACCGCTATTTATTTCGAATCTAAAGTGCTGTGAGTATAGTGCACCACCAAACCATACTACCCAGGATTTTTCAGATAAAGGGAATTTTATTTTGTTAAGCAAATGTGAGGTGGCCATGCCAAATCTAATGTAGCATGTATAAACTAAGGTGAGCAGCTGTCCCATACCTTGGACCGAGCTAACTCACGGCCCACAGAACAAAAATTTGGCACGGCACCAGAACGGTAGGCCGTGCGAGCGGCATGGCAGGACATGAGTAGTGGGCTGTCCTTGGGTCAGCACAACAGGGTCGTGGCGCGACTGCACCAAGGCTTAATAACTGCTACATAACACAAAGGAATAATTAATTCCAATCGACATCCCTCAACTATTTTGGTAGTTCAGTTTGAAAAGTTGAGAGAGTCAAAATATCCAGTATTCTGAATGAGAGATAAAAACCGAACGATCGCAATAGTTGAGAGATTGATAGGACTTAAAAGCAAAGACTTGTGACTGTGGAGACAGCTAGACAAAAAATAGGCCACCATCCTACACGCAACCTCAACAATCTGGTAGTCCAGTACCGCAAGAGAGGCGGGAAGAAGGTTTTCAAACATAAGTTCCGTTTGACCCGCTCGACTTTGTAACATGGATATAACTGGTCAAGTGGGCCAGGTTAAATGGACTAACATGAGGCCTGACTATTTTGGCTCGGCACGAGCACAGCCCAGTACGATGTGTAGCGGGTTGGACTGACCTAAGCGTGACACGGGCCGTGTCTGGACGGAGGCCCGTTGGCACGGCACCAGCATGGCCCATTTAGGGCGGCCCGACTAGACATGACACCCGGCCCGTATAGCCGATAGGCCCAACCCGGCACGGTACGGTCCGGTTGGTCTGTAGAACTTTTATTTGAAATTTAATGTTAAATACATGAAATTTGATGAATTTATGTTTAAAATTTAATATTTTAAATATTATATTACTATTTTTCAATAATGTTTCAAGAAAAAATGAAGTTTATTTTTCTTCCAGGCTTCGGGACAGCACGGCTCGGCACGGCCCGTCTAAAAACACCTGGGTCGTGCTTGGGCTTAGACTAGCGGCCCGCGGGCCAGCACGGCGCAGTCCAATTATTTAATGGGTCGCGCCGAGCCACATCAGAAAGGGCACGAGCCCCGGCTGGGCCCAGGCCGTGCCAACCCGGCACAGCCCATTGGCTAGCTATAAACACGGAGATGCCGCATATAAAGTCACCCTTCACACAGTGACCTGGCCTCGTGGCGGAGGTCGGCCAAGGTTCGGCCCGCACTGCTGGGCCGAGTTGGGATAGTTTCTTTCTTTTAAAGTTCTCCTTTCTTTTTTATTTTTCTCCTTTAATTTTCTCTTTTCTTTTTTCTTTCTAAGTTTTTATTTCATTTCAAATTTTCTTTTTGATTCTTTTACTTCAAGTTTTTTATTTTCCCTTCTTATTTTTCCTTTTTTAATACGCTCAAGTATGAACCATGAAATATTCAAAAAATATTTTTATTATTAGAATAATTTATTTTATTACTAGAACAATTATTTTACTCAAAGAAAATTTTATTTCACCACAGGAACAATTGGATCTTAGTAGTAACACATTTTGTCCTAAATTTTATTATCCCTTTTCCAGGCTTTCTTTATCAGCCCTAAATTTTATTTTCACCAGAACAATATATTTGTCTNNCTTTCTTTATCAGCCCTAAATTTTATTTTCACCAGAACAATATATTTGTCTAGGCCTTTTTATGAGCCCCATATGTCACAACCCGCTAGATTTTCTATTTTCTATTTCATATACGGACAACCTAAAAAAATTCTCCCTTTTATTATTTTATTATTTTTCTTTCTTTTATTTTATAATTATTATTTTTCCTTTTTCTTTTCGAAATATTTAGAAGAATTTTTTTATTATCAGGTCAAGTTTGCTACTAGCACAATTGACTTTTACTGTTAGCATATATTTATTTTACGAAACATTCAGTTTATTAAAGCCAAACATTTAAAATTCAAAAATAAAAGATTTTATTCACGTGGGATCTCATTTTTACATTAATTATAAGAAATATAATGGTTCAAATAGACTTAAAAAGTATGTTACAATTTAACAGAAAATTTTGATTTGATGTTTAAAATTTCAAACTAAATCCAATAACATGGCCCATGACGCGTGGCCCAGCTGAGAAGTGAGGCCTGTGCAGTGGGAGGCCGAGTTGGATGCGGCCTAGGTGGCGCAACCAATAACCAACTTTGGCCCAGTAACCTGGAGTGCGGTGGTTGGCTGTAAAATGCCCTAGGCAAAATCTAACAGTACATCAGAAATGCTCCTCCTTGCCAAGGAGTATGGTATGCACTGCCCACACCAACGGTCATAGACCAGCTTGCTGGATGTTCTATACCATGCAACCCCCTCATCGGCGCTTCTAAAAACCAAGGTCGAGGAAACTGTTTGAGCCATAGTCGGTTTCATGGTTTGCATGAAAAAAAATAGCCAAAAACAGCTCAAAATTTAAAATTTAAATTTTGAATAAAATTTAGTCAAAATACTACAGTAAACTGGTCATTTTCATCGGTTTTGAATTTTTAAATTTTGAAAAGCACCGGTTTCACCGACTTACCCCTCAATTTTATTGGTTTATCCATTAGTTTTTGAATTTTAAACTTTTGAAATTTTTGAAATTTTCAATTTTTTGGGACGAAACCAGACTGGATCTGTTTCACCAGAACCATGAAACCCTGGTTCAAAACATGATCTAGCCAACTGCTTTGATTTTCCTATTTGGATTCAAGTTTTAAAACTGAAACTTGTATGGATTTCTCATATTTTGTCCAAATTTGATGATTCGTTTTTCTAGCCTTATAAAAATAGACTCTATCACGTGGATGCATGTTTATCAAGATTGGTAATATTTAACATATTCTTGATTGCACCACTTCAATGAAACTAGAAAAATAGATAGCAAGCTTTGTCGCCTCTTGGTTCTTGTTATTGATTTTGTAAGATGTTAGTGCTATATTTATGGTGTTTTATAGCTTGATTTTAGTTTATGTATAATATGCATATCAACTTAGTTTACTT